>BMAO01015679.1:0-272476 GCA_019973975.1 Trichonephila clavata
AAAAGTGAATAACATAGCAACTCATCAGAATTGAAAATTTGAAAATTTGTTCGTAAACTTTTGGTACAAAAAGGGCTCCGTTTATATTATTTTTAAAATTTTACCCATTTTCCCATTTTAGTAATAATAATTTCTTTTTCTCTTCTTAATTTTAAGCATATTTTTCTTAAAATGTACTAAACAAATCTAAAACCCCAAAAATATCCCCCATATATCCATTTTTTTTCTTAAAAAAAAAAAAATCTGTCGCAAGTAGTCGGTTACCTTAAATGATGGATAGAAAATAATTCGACATCAAGGTAAAAATACAGTCAGCATCCATAGTTTAGCGTACCAAATTTTATGCGTTATGATCTTTCCTATTTTTTATGATACATCCGTATAAATACCCTACTTTAACTAAACCGATGCTACTGCCCTTTGTCGACGGCAGTAACATCGGAGGAAACTTTCACAAAAACAAATTTTGGAAAACTTTTTGGCAGATAAATGATTACGGCTCTTTTCTGGGTGACTTTTTATTGAGTCTCTTTCAAATAATTCATTGTAAAAAAATAAGAATAAATAGTCTATGATATTTTTTTTTCATCCCGCGAACTTTACACTTCAAATATTTAATGTTTCAATGACTCAAACTGTAAGGTTTTAAGAGGGCGAAACCTATTTTGGAAATGAAAGAAAAAATTCTAACCAAAGTTCTTTGAAATAAATATAATGACTAAAAAATATTGAAAGAAAAGTTTTTTTAAAAATATTTTAAGACCTTTGAACAATTTTAATTAAAATATTCAGTTTAAGAGTGCGTAAAATGAATTAGTTTTAATTTACTTCAAGAGCTACTGTATACAGTATATGTTAATGTAAAAAAAAGTCTGTTTAAATTTGTAAGTCGTATTATTTACCTTTAAAAAAATGACATGGGCAATTTTCTGTTCCAAAAAGCAACCAATTTTCCAAAAAAGAAAGAAAGAAAATTAATGAAATATTTTGTGTAAGAGAGTATTGGAAAAATTAAATTCTTAAGCGAACTATAAGGATCGCCGAAGAAAGAAAGAAATTAGAATTTCCATGTTAAACAAAAATTTGCTTCAGAAAAAAATATGTAAATTATGAATATTATAAGCTTTGTTTTCTTGGTGTGATTTTTCACGATTATATATAGTTACATCCGCTTTTATATTGTTTCCCTTCGTTATCTTTTTTATGTTTAGACCTTCCTTTTCAATAAAATTTATTTTTTGTGTAAAGCTACGTTTTTGAAATTTTAAATACATGCATATATTAAAAACTCACCGTAAAAGCCGATAATTTTTTGTTGAATTTTTTTTAAAGTTAAAAGTATGGGGGTCGGTTGATATACGGATCTGCGAAACTCGGAAAAAACGTAGTCTAAGAAAAACAGTTTTCTTAACATTTTCCATTCTCTATGTGCTAGTGACTTTAATTTGGTAGTTTTGGGTGTTTTGAAACGAATTTTTATTCTGAAAGAAAAAGAAGTCACATAAATCCTTCTAAGTCAGTGTCGAAATCCAAGTCTCCGAACAGTTCATTTGATTCACATTCACTCATTGAGATATCTGAATGTGGATGATCATCATGCTGTGAGTTTTTTAATCCACAACATGAAACAGGTCGATGATCTCGTGCCGTATACTAGCTTCTCTTTCCGTTCATTTTTCAACAACAAAAATGACTTAAAAAGAAGAACTAGCACAGATAATACACAAGATAACAAACGAAAGGAAAAAAATGTGTAAGCTTCAGACAGGGTTAACAGAAATAAAATTATTGTCTTTGGCGTATGGCGTTTTACTTAACAGCAATTGGATTGGAAAAATACTCATCCATTTATTAACATTTTTGCCTTTAAGACAACATGTTTGAAAATTGCAAGGGTTTTTTTCAAGTCGGCTTAATTACAAATTTTGAATTTTAGGTAAATTTTTTAATAAAAAATGCATTTTCTAGGCTTATACACGGATTGACGATTATTCGGAAATAAACAGTATCTTAAAACTGGCTAGTGGAATATAATATGAACACTTAGTGTTCTATGTAATTTATTAAGAGAATGCATGGATTTATAAATTTTTTTAAATTAAAACGTATATTCTATACATAAGAAATGTATTATTCTATACAAAAAGGGACAAATCTGTGTAGTACAATTCATGATTTTTAGAATAATAAAATATACCCATTGATTAAAATAACACACCCTTGCAGAATTTTACATTATGCCGAACATCATTTTCTTTTCCCTTTTTCACTTGTTTTAATGCGCAATATTCGTGGACTCAATTTTGTCAGTTCCTAAAGAAAAGCTGTTTAATTCAATTTTTTCCAGGAAATTCAATAAAAGAGACTGACATATAACCGTAATATTTTATTAAAACGTACCCGAAAGTTGACTAATAAAATAGCTTCACTTTGTAAAAGAATAATGGGGAAAAAATATTATAATACATAAATATTTCTTTAGAATAAAATGCTTGGTAAAATTCATTTCAATATATAAAGAAGACCCAATCGAAACACACATTTCACAAGTTTTCCTTTTTTTCCAACGAAAAAGAATTCTGTTCGGATGAAAAACCTTTCCCAGAATATGAGTAAAATAATTTAATGTTGTCAAGAAAAATAGTATTCTGTTTTTGTAATATACATAATGTAAAGAATATTGTTCTCTCTCTCTCTCTCTCTCTGTTCATAACCTCGGAGACTCAACTGAGAATTGTGATGCAATATTATTCTCATATGATACGTCCCATTAATTTAAATTCATGGGTTAAGAAAAATGAGAGACAACATTAAATTGTATTTAACAAACTGCAATTCACTTCTTTGGAAACTTTTTATCAAAATGAAAAAACATATTCTTTTTAAAAATAGGAAGGACTTCGATCATAAATATATTTTAATAATTTTTAAAACTCTTGATCTTTCACATGACTACAAATTGTTTTAAAGGAAAAACAGATATTTCTGCTTGGTTCTTGTTTTTCATTCTTTTATTTCTTTCTGGGAGTTAAAAAAAACGTTATAATTTATTTTTCCCCTTTTCGCTTTTTGAATTAAGGCGGTTTTTCTCAATCAACTAATTCACTTAAAAGGAACATATGACATAAATAGAGGAAGGACTTACTGAAATAATTTGGCAGAATAATTGACTATATATATACAATCAAACCTCCATATTACGAACCTCTATATTGTGAATTTTTTTATATATTGAACTTTTTTCCTGTAACCAAGAACATTTCTTGATTTTCTTCGTAAAACATCCTCTTAATTGCGAAGTGCATTTTCTATATAAAGAACTTTTTCTCTTGTGTGTGTGTGATTCAATTTTTTTCTCCCTTTTTTCAAAAGTATTTCTGGACATTTCAAATTATTCTTTCTTTTAACTCATTTTATGGTGGTCATAAATCTTGAACTGGTTTTATTAGGTACTAGCTCGCCGAGAACAATAGAATTCTGGGGGTTTCATCTAAGAAGTGTAACCTTTTATCTCCATCATCCAGTTCACAGGAAACATCTTCAATATCCCTTTTCACCGTCAGTGGAGTTTTCTCGTATCCCCGTGTCCTTGAACTAGTCTCCGTTTATTTGTAGTGTTGATCAGTAGTACTGGTAACTTAGTTGATTGTAGCTCGAAAATGTCAAAACGTAAGTGCTTGAGCATCAAAGAAAAAAATTAATTCTTCAGGAAATGCATAAAGGTGCCAAGAAACTTTCATAGCAATTTTTCTATTTCTTTCTTTTTGATAGGTAAAATATTTTTAATAAATATTATTAATTTACAAAAAGGTGTGAATGATTACTTTTTTTAATATATAGAGTTTATAAATTTAAAATTTGTTTTATGTGGTTTATAAAGAAAATTGAAAGATGAGACTCTATAGATGAATTTTCCATATAACGAACTTTTTTTAGGGATTTAGTGACTTCGTTATGTAAAGGCCCGACTGTATATATATATATTAGGATAAAGATCGAAATTCTTTTTTTTTTTCAGAATTTTATAACCTACTTATGCCGGAAGATGAAGGAAAAAATAAAATTAAAAATTAATTTCTATGTTAAGCACTGTCACAAAGGGGACGAAGTTTAGGTATTTGAGAGTTTTTGAAGTGAAAACTTCTTTAGCGGCATTGGGCACTTTTTGATAGAGGAAAATCTTATGGGTTCGCGTCACCGACATGCTCTGACTGGCGCACGCGCAGTGTGCTGTTCTCCTTAGACACTTTTTGGATGGGTGAAATACCGTGCGTTCGCGTCACCAACATGCTTATAGCAGTATATCTGTAGCTATACAGCTGACGTATAGTGCAGTGTATATCTTATAAGAGAAATTGAATGGATTTAGTGAAAAGTTCAATGTGTATTTTTTGTGCATTGCACGCTGCGATTCCGAGAATGGGCAATACATATTAATGGTTGCCGTTTATATTTCACCTGGAAAATCTATGAGATAGATACAACAATTTTTATTCGAAAATGTGATGATTTATACAAAAGAAGGTTCTGAAATACACGAAAAAAGATTTGGCGAAAAATATGATACTGTACCGATGATTTTAAATGGAGACTTCAATATTAACTTTGCAGATGATAAAAATCTACCACTAATTGAATTTCTAAATGAAACACTTAATTTAAATATATCCAATGATCGAAAACTCAGATACACATTTTACAAAATATAAAACGGCGACCGGTGCGATTTTTACGCGATACTTAGATAAATTTGAATCAAACATTTTCCTTTCTTACTTCAGTTACCATAAGCCTATTGTATCTTTTTAGAACAAAATGAAATAACTGAAAGTACAAAAAGTCTACGTATTGTTGAAATTAATGATGGCAATGATGCAAACAATTAATATAATGTTAAAAATTAAGTACATTGAAATTTAAGTAAATACAAATACTATCCATAAATAATATGATTGTATATTAATTGTTATTTCAGTTGAATTGCATTTATATTTTGTCATGATCTTGTACAGCCCGTAATATATTTGAATAATAAAAAACCATATAAACATGCATTTAGTTGTTGCTCGGAGTGTCAATAGATGTGAAAACCAGATAGATGTTGATAATTTTAATTCAAACAGTATGAAATTTCAAATTTTAATACTAAAAGTTCTAAGTTTTCACTTCTATCGGTAGTCTCTATAACTGCCAATTTTTTTAAGATATAAAGTAGAAGCAATTTTTTATTAAAGAAAAACAGGCATTTTAATACTTTTTTAACATTTATTGCAATGAAAGGATACCTACTGAATACTTACAAGAAAAAAAAAGATATTATATCATATATATTATACTGGTTTTTTCTTAAATTAACTCCACCCTTCTTACGTCTTTGTAAATTTTTTACCTCAAGTTCTTCTAGAAAAACCACCAGCGTATTATTAAAAGACTCACTCTTTAGTGCAATCGATTGATATTTAAGTAGATCTTCAAGTATAATGTTTTCTTGATCTTCGAATGTTCAAAAATGTATTCCTTCATTTGAAGATCAATGACAATTCCATCCGTAATTTATATTTCAATAATTTTAATGTATAATTTTAATCTCATTATTTTAGAAAGTATCCAATATATATATAAATGTGAAAATATAACACAGTCTATTTATAAGTGCTTCGAAACAATACTTTTAGTTCATAGATTATCAAAGTTTCTTGCATGCATGATATTTGAAGAGCTTTGACTTCACCTTTATCTCCTACATACAGTTTATCTCTCTCTCATGCCAATTTTTATTTCATATAAACAAAGATTTTTTTCCGATTTAAATATTTATGCAATCAAAACAACTCTAAGTGAATGCCCTTGGAATTTGATGAATAATATCAATTTGTGTAGTTTGTCCACTTGTCTAATTATATAAAATAACGGAATTTGAATTTGTTTATTATGCATTCATTTTCAAGTTCAAAAGAATCACAACTAAATAGTAGCAATCAAACGTTTGCAGAAACAAGTGGAAAGTTGAGCAATTAACAAGTCTGCATAGATTTAATAGTATCACTTAAGTTGTTGTTAAAAATAGAAAACTTAACATAAATGTTTCTTCTTAAGAACCCTTAAGAACCATAAAGTTGCTTAGAATAAATAGTACTATGTAAAAAATACACAGTAATGTGCAGTTTTTTCGGATCAATGTGTCAATTCAATTTGAATCAATGATTAGTTTTATCAGGCGTTTTTTCATTTATTCAAATATACTTTATTATTAATGAAAATTATTATTGCCCAATAACGTATAACATGCGAGGAAACACAGAAATATATTATTACGCTACACCAGTACTTCCCAAACTTTCAATATTTGTGACCCAATATTCAATTATAGTTTTCATCGCCCCCCCCTCTCCATACAATAACAATGCATTGAATTCAATAATACTGTACTTTGACGCTGAAATTGCAATACAATTTGAACCTCTTAAGTGCCACCGGTATATATAAACGTTCCGTTGAGCAAAAGTGTTAATTGTCCCGGATGTATGTGTGGATTTGCTTATTTATTCCTTTTCTCACCCCCTCCTCAATACATCACATGCGCCCGCCTTCTTGGAAAACGGTGGCCCTGGGAAGCGAATCCCGTAACTTTTAATCGGAAGGGGTGAAGAGATTAATTATAAACCACACAAAATATATCAAGAAAAGTGTTGGTTTTTGTGTATAATTTTATATATGACAAGCCCATGGGGTCATTGGTAATTATTAACTTGTCCTTAACTTAGTATTGTTATATATATATATATATATATATATAAATTAATTTAAAAATACATTGTGTGCAGAGTACTGATACATTTATAAGTGTATTATATCATAATAAATACATATTTTATTTTTTATTATGTCAGAATGTATTTTGTTTGTTTACTTTTAGTAAATAATGTTTTTAAATCTTTTGTTTCGACTTTTCAATATACTTGCGTGCCCTCGTAGAATTATCACTCCCCCCTCCCAGGGGGAGCCCTCCGCAGTTTGAGAAACGCTGAGCTACACAGTAAACTGCAATAAGAATAAGCATATAGACCGCGAATGTTTCATCATTGGTGCCAATTGATTTGACAATTCTTTTTTTCCTTAACTATTCCCGTTTAAGTAATTACCTTCAATATGCGTTCTATTTTGACATTCTGTGTTAAAAATATAGATAAGGTTATAACAATCTCCAACTTCAAAATGGGGGGGGGGGGGTACTGTTTCCCTTAGTCGTGCAATGTTTACATGGTATCACGTCTTTTATTTTATAACTATCTATATAAATTTAAAGTTATGGAAATAATACATAAAGAAATATGCCCTTTCCAGATATCGTAAAACATTAAGAATCAAAGACAAGCACCACCTCAGCGAACTATTAGATGTACTCTTAAATGTGTCTCTCCCCTGATGGAAGTGAAGTAGTGTTTCATGAGACTAGTCAGTCAAAATGGCACGTGAGACACTTTTGTGGATATGTTAACTCTCTTTGGTTAATGTCACAGTTGAGAATGAGAGAATGAGAGAATATTAACGTCGCACTGATTAGCAACACGAGGGCTTTTGGCGACGGTCCGCGTAATTTTGAACCATGGTCAAGTGACGCGGACGACACCTGAGCTGGCACCCCCTCTCCTAACTACCACACCACACCAACGGGAGGACGTTTGAGCTCTCGACAGATTTAACGTGCATCGCTCCCCTACATGGCGGATCTTTAGTGGTACTAGGATCGAACTCATGACACGCTAGCCATGATCCGATGCCTAGACCACTCGGCCACCGCGGCCAATGTCACAGTTGAAGGATGGCATTGACAACTTCATTCTCCAATTGGATGGTGCACTACCACACTGTCCAGCCAACGAGAGTGATTATCTCGATAAACATTTACCTCACTAATGGATTTGACGAGTCGCAGCAATGGCTATCCAGAAGTTCTGCCAACACTTTGTGATTTCTTCATGTAGGGATACGTAAAGGACAAGGTATTCGTCCCTCCCTTTCTTGTTGATCAAGCAGAGCTGAAACAGCGTATCACCGCCACTATCAATGAACTTGATTCAGATACCTTAACACGAGTTTGAGCGGAACATGGATTATTGGCTCAATGTGTGTCGTGTGACTAAGGGCTTCCACATAGAACATCTATCACTGTCTCTGACAAAACTTTAAATGATCCCATACAATTCTGTTACAAATAACATATAGTATCTTAAATTGTTTTTGATTTACAGTGTATTGAAATTGTATATTTCTCAATGAATTACCCTGTATATTGATTTAATTAAATATAAATAACTTATTCAATATCTACCTACACTGAAGAGCTACTTAATTAGGGATAGAAGGGGCTATGCAAAATGTGTAGTGCTGCACATCATTTAAATTGCGCGAGTAAGGGCGCTCTGTGGTAATTGCATATATCAGCCATACTGTGGTTGTTCTGAATTTGTTGTTGGAATTGCCAGTATGGGTAACCTGATTTAGACGCATTCGATCACAAACAAATAGTAGGTGCGTGACGTATGGGCCATTCAATTTCCGAAACCGTCTCAGACGGCTAGGATTCTCTAGGTTGACAGTGTCAAGAGTATACCAAGAATACATGGATGATGGACAAAAACTAGTGATCAGGCAAACTGCAAAGGATAATTAGCCTTGACAGTGCGTGGGGAGAGACGGCTCAAGCGTATTGTGCGTAGCCAGCCAAGTTAAACATTAGCTCAAATTATCACCCAGGTGAATGACGATGCCAGTCGTACAGTCAGTAAATGGACTGTGCAACGCTCGCTTCACCGTATGGGTTTCGGGAGCCGTTGACCTACGAGACGAGAGTACCATTGCTCAATGATCGCCATCGGGCAGCATGTCTTGCCTGGGCAAGAGACCACAGAGAATGGAATGTAGTGGACTGGAAACGAGTAACATACACTGGTGTGCAAAAATTAAGGACGAAGTCGAAAAATTAGCATATCAGCTGAACGAAGAGGCAGAGCGGACAGAAAGACCAATCAGGAGATTAAGCGAGGTGATGTACGGTAGCACATGCGCAGATATGCAGGTAGAAGTAATGGGGGAGTGTCTGAGTAGTAAAGCATGTTGTCGGTGTAAGATTAGTATTTCTGGCAAAGAGATTGCACACCGTATAGCAGTTAAAATCACACCGAGTTGCTGCCTCAGCGAGAAATGGCGAATAATCAATCTGTTAGACGACATCTGTATGCTTTTACCCGAGGTCGAATCATTGGGAAGTTGGAGGAAGGTCGCAGTGTGACAAGTGTGGCTGCAGAGTTCGGAATTGCTCACAGCATCGTTTCACGACTTTGGAGACAATTTCAAACTACAGGAATAGCTATCCGGGGGTTCAGTAGTGGTCGTCCAAGAGGAACCACACCCGCAGATGACCGGTATATTGCCTTACAGGCCAGAAGAAACAGGCGGCAGACAGCGGGTGAAATCGCTAGACACACGACACAGGCGACTGGACGACCGATATCGCGTTTTACCGTGGCCAGAAGACTGCACGGTGGTGGTCTATTTGCACGACGCCCTGTACGGTGTGTACCTCTAACGCCTGCCCATCGGAGAAGGCGTTCTCTGTGGTGCCGGGAACACCGGAATTGGAGAGACAATGAATGGGGGACGAGTACTTTTTACAGATGAGAGCAGATTCAGTCTGAGTAGCGATTCTCATCGCATACTCATCTGGAGAGAGCGGGGAAGCCGCAATCATCCCTCGAACATCATTGAAAGGGACAGGTATGGAGGTGGCGGTGTTCTCGTTTGGGGAGGCATCATGCTTGGTAGACGTACAGACCTTCACATCTTCGACGCAGGTTCAGTCAACGGGACCCGTTATTGTAACGAGATTCTTCTTCCATATGTGCGTCTTTTTAGAGGCGCTATGGGTCCGCAGTTCCTTTTCATGGACGACAATGCACCATGTCATCGCACAGTAGCTGCCGAACAGCTCTTAGAGAGTAAGGATATTGAATGTATGGATTGGCCGGCACGATCTCCGGATCTCAATCCCATCGAGCATGTATGGGATTTTCTAGGCAGACGCTTGGCAGCTCGTTCCTTACCACCAGTAACGATTCCGGAGCTTCGATTGGCGCTGCAAGACGGATGGGCAGCAATGCCTCAACAACTCATTGACACCCTCATTCTCAGCATGGGCAGACGCTGTGAAACCTGCCTAGCAGTCAGGGGAGATCATATCCCCAACTAAAGACCGGATATTTCTTGCTGGACCCCCATCACAGGGATGTTTCGGCCTTCAGTCGCATTGCGCTCCATGCTACTTTTTCAATAAAGCTTCTTTTTATCCCTCTGATTTCTCTTTTAGTAAGTGCTGCTTACATTACTCATGTCCTTACGTATTGGGGATCTTACGGTATAAAATGTGTTGATTTAGAATGCTTTTGTACAAAGTTATATTGAAAAAACCGTCTCGTCCTTGATTTTTGCACACCAGTGTAGAGTGATGAATCTCGATTCTGACTACTTAACGCCGACGAGAGGGAGAAATTATGGCTCAGGCTCATGAAGCCATGGATCCTACATGCCACGTTGGAACTATACAAGGGCATGGTGGCTCAATCATGGTCTGGGGTATTTTTTCGTGGAACTCTTTGGTATCTTTGGTGCGTGTACCAACCTCCCTAAATATAATTTGGTACTTATAGTTGCTGGGTGAACACCTTCATCTGTTTTTGCTGTTCTGTTAACTGCACGGTAATTGAGTTCTCCAGCAAGACACACAACTACATTTTTCACAAGTCCCGGTTGGCTACTGGCTGGTTGTATGAGTATTCCTCTGACATTTCGGCCAGTTGTTCAGAACAGTGTGACGTTAATATTCACTCATTCACTCACTGACATTTTTGTCATAAACTGGCCATCTAGAAGCCCAGACTTAAATCCTATTGAGCATCTTAGTGATTTTTTGGAACAAGGCGTGAAAGGCCAACGCACCTTATTGAATTATGGACAGCTTTAGCCAATATTGGGCAAGTCAATACCATGGAACTTTTCAAGGAAATTGTTGAATTTATGCCTCGTCGTTTGGCAGCCGTTATTAAAATCAGAGGAGACCCAACTCGTTACTAGGTAGGTATCTCTAATTCAGTGGCACTTCAGTGTACGTAGAGGGTCGATTCTATAAGATTAGTCATTCTGTGTACTTGTTGTTGTTGTCGTGTCCTTCCCGCAGGGAAGGAATGAAAGTTGCCATTGCCTGTGAGACAGGTTGGACTTCTGAACGATAGATGGCGACACCCCCTATCTCCACCTCCACAATTTTGGCACGGAACTGAAGGGGAGGGAAATATTCTCCAGCCCCCTGCACTCATGGTTTCTGCTGCGACCGCCCACAAGACTTTCGGACCCACTGATTTAACGAGCGCGTACTCCGTCTATACTCGGTGGTATTTAGTGGCATCGGGCATCGAACCCAGGCCCTCGGGTCTGGAGTCCGATGCTCTAACCACTAGGCTACCCATGGCCCTTCTGTGTACTTGTTAAGCAATAATAAATCCATTTGGAAATTATCATTACATTGATTGTATTACGTGCAAATTCTGCAAACTCAAGTAAACGCAAATGGATTCATTATGTGCATAAAAAATAAACGCGTTTAAAAAAAAGGTACTTGATCCGTCGAAAATATAATAATAATTATATACATTATCTACAGAATTGTAGAAGTCTAACAAAATCGTACCTAACGAATTGAATAAAATAATTAAAAGGAAGAAAAAGGAGGGGAAAAAAGTGAAGAATAATGAGAAGTGTTCTATTTGATGGATTGTAAAGAGAAGACTTGAATAGCCAAGCATTAAGCTTTTTCGGCTCTTTCCGGTCAGTTGTTCAGCTTTTTTTTGCCGGAAGAGTAAATGCTTTTATTTCCATTCACAAAAGAAAATCATCGTCACGTTGACCGTAAACAGATTTGGGGACGAAAACATTTTGCATTATAAAAACGCAGACGTTTTTATACCCTTTTCAAAATTTTACATAAAGTTGACGCGACAATATTTTGCTTCAAAAAAAGGGCGATATATTAGCTTTGAAGTTTTTTAAATTCATGAAATAGTAAAAGAGGGCTGACGTTGTCAATTGGTTTGATTTTTGGTTAATATCCAGGAAAGGGAGTAGCTAGAAAATTATTTTAGAGAGTGTCCTATCTCAATTTTTAATAAATATTATTTTAAAAGTAATAACTATATATAATTCAACAGCTAAATTAACTTGTTAATTGGTTTAAAAGGATTACGTTATTGGATGTTGATAAATTTTATAAACAAGTAATATAATTTTTTTTAAAAGTCAATTTTTACTTCGTTAGAAAAACGTACTGGCACCATCTGTTGCAGCTAGTTTTAACTTCGACAGAAATATAACCCAGAATAAATTTAAAATTTAAAATTTAATTTAATTAATGACAATATTTGAAAAAAGTATTAACATCAAGTGTCATCCACTGCAAGTTTTAAAAAAATCTATTTGAGCTTCAATGTGTGTGTGGATGAATAGAAAGTATCTTATTAACGATTGAAAATTTTAACAAGATATATATATATATATATATACACATAGGAAGAGAGTGAACTAATAGTAGGAATTGTGTGTGAAAAAGTAACTTTAAAATATTAATTTGGCTGTAGTATCATTATGTAATCTCAATAAGATATGGTTATGGAATTCGTTTCGTCGGCTGTTAAAAGCCTTAAATTTATGAATACTTATTAATCTCATACTACTAAAAGTTCCTATAAAATAGAAAATGTGTTTATTTTCTTCAAATTTTTTTGAATATTTTTAGAGGAAAATAAAATAAATAATGTAAAAAAGAAGTAAAATGATAGTCAGAAATAATTGGATTAAATAAACAATAGGTTTAATGTTCCATCAAGTTTTTGTAATAAGAATTGGATTTATTAGTTAATTGGAAATGATACGTAAAAGTATTAAATATATGTTTATTTCAGCTATTTCTTTTATCAAAGGTGAGATTAGCCACGTAGAGGAGTTGATGCATGTTAAATCTGTTGTACTCAAAGTCCTCAAGTTGACGTGGTGTGAAAATTAAGAGAATGGAGTGTCAGATCGAGTGTCGTTCGTGGCATAATTACGAGGTCCAACGCTAATTTTCCTCACGCTGCTTCGAAGTGCGATATTAATAAACAACCAATCAATGCCCGCTTATATATATATATATATATTAAGGCCGGAAGATTAAAATGGTGATGTGTTGTGGGGGTTTGTTTAATTATTTCAATAGATCTCTATACTCTAAAAATTTTAATTTTCTGCATTAAGTAAGTAGTTTTAATTAATTTTTCCATTTCCAATTTTACTTAATAAAGCATTAGTATATTTAATTTAAACTTCTAATAATGACATATTCATAGTCCTATTTCCGTTCCCAGCCCGGTAATATAGGCAAATTACAAGTGAAGGTTGGCTGTCCTCAAAACAATGTTTAAAACTGCATTCTTAGTTCTTAAGGCTGATTTTGCCATTGCACTTCCTACTTATTTCTGACCCATGCTATCTGGCTATACTTATTTTTATATGTTTTCCTATTTAAAATTATAGCTATTTGGTATATATGTGTATATAAAGCATCCTCTCGTCTACACCTCTAATACAAAGTTTAATCTAAATTCTATTCTTTTCTTGGGCGCAGGACCTGTTTGTGCAATTATTTTAATATTTTGTATTAAGTTCAAAATATTAAGGAAAGAGAAACGTAGTGCGCAGTCTATATCCTGTTAAAAGTGAAACGCTTTTAATGGTGTATGCGTATAATTCCATTGAGCTAGAAAAGTAATTAAAGTTTTGCGTGTTCATTCATATAACATCCTTTGTACAGACGCCTGTCCCACTTTGAAGTGGCCGACAAGAGAGCATGAATAATGATTACCATCATTCATTGTTTTGAGCAATTATAAATAGAACTAGTTTCACACATGCTGTCGCCTTTAACTTTTACGAATGCGACCAATGACTTTTTTTGTTAAGTCTTTCGTTCAAAAAGACTTCCCTGGATTAGCAATTTTTATTTAGCGGTATTTTAAAAGCAATTTTTAAATTTTAGCACAATGTTTACTACTTTTTTAGCAGAAAAAAAGAGTTTTCACTGAATTTATTTCATAAAACTTTTTTCCGTAATTGCTTGCTTGTCATTTGAAACGAAATTTTTTGTGTGTTATTTATAGTAAGTTTTTACTCAAATAAAACCTCATTTAGATATCCTTATAACTGAATTTACAACCACAGTAGTGTCAATGACTCAGATGCACGATCGTGGTAAATCGAAAATTGCTCATTACACCACCTACAATAAATATGGTTATATATTCTGTTTGCCCATAAAGACTAGAAAACTATTAAGGTGACAAATTGGAAAACATTAGACAAGAACAAGAAGGCTTGGAATAGAATTCTGAGGAAGACCAGGACCCATCTGGGGCTGCCCGTCAGTGAAAAAGAAATGTTTTTAAAAAAATGTATTATTGACATGTATTCAGTACCTGATTATATATTAATTATTCTGTAATGAAATGAATAATGATTTGCGATGACAAAATCTATCAATCTTAAGTAGGGTTTGCAGCCCCGGGATCCCGGTGGCTTTTTCAAATCCCGGGATCCCAGGATTAAAATAAGTAATTCCGGGATTTATATAATTTTTGTCTGAATTATATTTTGAAATATTTTTTCAAAGTATTGTGAATCTGGTATTATATTTAATGTATCGTATTTACTTATTTTGTACTGAATGCTTTTTATGTCAGTTTTCTTGTGAGTTGAACCTTGAAGGGTTCGAGCAAGGTGTGTATGTTAAACGTTAAACCGTGAAATTTGATATGTTTTTGCTTATTTTCTTCGGTAACTTTCTCCCCATCGCGAGTGGGTTCAGGAAACGGAAATTTCTCCCGACCACAGGATATGTCCGGTGTCATCTACCTTGAAGGGGGCAGAAGCAATTAGAATTTTTAGAAGATATCTAGCTACAGGAGATGTTTTATTTTACTCTTGAGTGAAGTTACTTGAGGTTCAAATAAGTTTTTGTGATCTCTACCATCAAGACTCGTTTTCAAATAAATTGGCCTGTTGAAGTTAGTCCAAATCATTCTCTTACATTTAGCTCGTATGAAATAGCAACAGGTAATTATGTTTTTAATTTTGAAGTATGATGTATTTTTTAAGATATAAATTAATATACAAATACTGTAGTACCTCCTGTAAGATACACTTTGAATAAGGTACAATTAATGTTGGTACCAGTAGCTTTGAATATGGATCTTATGTATTTACCTCTCATTTAGTGAAATTCTATTTAAATTAGGGTTTGCAGCCCCGGGATCCCGGTATTTCTTCAAATTCCGGGATTTAATTTTTGTCTAATTTACGTTTTGAAATTTTTTTTCTCATTAAAATTTATATAGATAGCTTCGACTTCCGAAACGAAACATTGCGCAACATTCATTGCTCTTCCCCATTAGTAAAAAAAAATGTTACTCATTTGTCTGATGTGTTCATATTAAATTTTGATTTTTCTTTTCTGAATCATCAATCGGGAATCATTTTCCTGAATTATCAATCTAAGTCAATATAAAAAATGTGTCTTTTTTAGATTTCTCTCTCTCTCTCTTTTATATATCAAGAGAGTAATATTATTTTATTATAAGTATATTCTTATAAGCTGTTTAAGCTGTTATTGCTGTTTGGACCATCGAAAAGGCATTTCTTCAAAATTCTTTCTGAATATTTAAAGTTTGTGAATTAACTCAGTTATATAGGTGCGTTATTCAATGTGTTTTCTTCTTTTTTAATATACAGAGACATAAATTTAGTAATATTATTCTGTTATCGTTATAAATATATTTTCAAATTAGATTGCATGTATTAATATTTAAATGTTATTAAAAAATTTTGAAAAGATATTTTTGAGGAAGCTAAAAGACAGAATTTTATTGGACTGTGAAATATACAATGTATTTATTATTATTATTTAAAAAATTGAAGTCTATTTTTTGAGTATTTTTATTAGAGTTAATTTTAGTGTTATTTTGATTAATTTCTAGAGTTATAGTAAATAAGATTCGAAAAAAAGGAAAGTAAATATATTTTTTTACGGGTGTTGTATAAGTAGAAAATTTTTTTTAGATTAAAATTTATGTAAATTTATTCTATCATTTGTACGTGTTGTGTATAGGTATATGGTAACTTGTCGGATAAAAGTTTCAGTTCAGACTTCATAATTTTAATTTTGAAAAATCTACTACGATTCTACATTAATTCTAAATATATTAAACATGTTTCGATGAAAATAAAACAGGGGCCTTTTATTCTGTTTTAAATTTACAATAAGATATTGGAAAATCTCAAACATATCAATTTTTAATTCAAAATGTACTATTTTTTATTTGTTTTTTATAATGAATTAAATTTTGTTTTGATTTGTTTCAATAAATAATAATATTAACCAATCTTTTAATTATGTTTTCAGTTTTATTATGTAATTTCAACCATGCTAATGTGTAAGTATTTTTCATAAGTAGTTCAGTCCTAATCCCGGGATTTGGGTAATGTAATCCCGAAATCCCGGGATTGGAAAATATAGCTGAGGAATGCAAACCCTAATCTTAAGAAAGTACATTTTTTTAAAAAAAAAATTATTGCTCTTTTAAAGTTTTCTCAGAATATACTCATTAGATATCTGCTTAAAATTAAAGCAGTAAAGAAACTTACCTTCTGGGATTTATTATAAAGAAGCATAATTTTCTTGGGTTTGTAATTAGGTAGTAAAACTGTTTCACGGGATGAACACGTATTGAATTTTGGATGCTTATCCTGATTAGTCTTGTCGTGCCCCAGTCCTATCTTGGACTGAGTTCACATTGCCCGGCGCGCCTGGTGTGGAAAGAAACAAATCATCACCAACAAAAGCCATGACAATAATTATTTATTGTTGACAGACAAACACAATTAACAAGCACAAGTTCAAACTATAAGTGGAAACCCTGGAGTGATTTTCTAATATCCAGATTAATCCTGATACTCAAATCTAATACTCAATTCTAACATTCAAAACTAATATTCCCGTCTAAGTAATCTCAGCTATCAGAATTGACAAAGGAGACGAACTCTTGCTAATGTCAGGTCGGTACTAAATCTAATCCCTTTGATTCCTTCAATGATTAACAATATCAAATACTATCTAATACGCGCTAAGCTCGCTGAAGAGATCCGTAGACGATACTTACATTTAGTTTGGCAATTCCTTCTCCTTCCCTTTTACAATTACGAAATCTAGACTTTATATAGTCGAACTCATTAGCATATCACTATCTCGTGTTTTTCCCGAGGAGGCTGTGAAATAGAATAATTGCTGGCCCCAAAGTTACCCAAGAGGATTAATAGAAGATTGACGCGGATAGACCCGTCACAGTCTCTTATGCGAAGTTTGGAAAGTGGGGTGCAAGCTCAAGTATCGTACTCGTCAAATGAAGTTCAAAATTAGGTGATTCACCGACAATAGCCCTCGTGTTGGCTTAGAGTGCGGCTTTAATAAAAAGGAAAGCAAAAATAGACATTTATGCAATCTGTTCCTAAATGGAAACATTGATTTTGGAAATCTAGAAAAGAAATAATTGAGCTCTTAGAAATATACATTCTATTGGTACTATCACAACTATACTGGTGACATTGAATACAGCCGCACGAATTCTAAAAACTGGTGAGAATAGGGAACACGTAGTCGAAAAATAATAAGTAATTATAAATAAATAATAAACAATTATGAATAAATAATAATCAATAAGAGAAAAAATAATTTGTATTAAATTTAAATTTATTTTATTATAAATCATAGATTATTATTATTTTAGTATTATATATAATAATAATAATAATAATAATAATAACATAGATGCTTAATTATATTATTATTATTTATTTTAATTTTAAATTTTATTATCTAAGAATTCGTTAAAACCCAGTTTCGCATTTTAGTATTCGAGCTTGCCATAACAATGGACGGTTAGGCTTAGACTGTCGGCTATCGGGAAAATAGGGAACAAATTTTAAGGTTGCCGATTCAATTTCTACAACTCGGGGTCGCCAATTAGGCGAGTTATCTTGAAAGTTGGCATGGTTGCGATATTACGTAAGTACCTATCTCTTTTATCTCGTAATTTGCATAGAATGAGAGAAAGGAACTCATGTATAAATATATGAATGCTTTATTGCACCTTTTATATCCACACACACAAGCTCAGTTTATCTTCTATAAAACCATAATGAGTATAACAAGCAAGCAAAGAAATAGTTATTTTTGTCAAATATTTTCTTTTATAATATCATAAAATCTAAAATTTCCGTACTACAATATAGAATGTTCAGTTTTATATGAAAGCTTATAAGCCACCAATTTCATACAATAATTTTTTAAATAGTTTTTAACCTTTTTCGGGCACACACATTTGCAGCATTTATATATTTTTAAAATTTGGGGTTGTGAATTACTCGTATATGTCTATTTTATTACATTATGTCTTACCTAAATAAGTTCAGTTATAATAATTTCCTAATTTCAAAAATAAATCACAAAATATATTTTTTTAATTCGAAAGACTATTTTCAAATCATCATTGAAAGTTTTAGTATTTCTTTATTCAATGTTGATGTAGAAAAGAAATGAAACTTAGAAATCTTATATTATTAGATAAATTATTATTAGTAGTATGAATTTTCGGTATTATGAGAAAAATTAATGAATTCGTTCGGAGCCATGATTTTGAAAAAGAGAATAAATGAATAATTTTTTGATATTTAGTGTCTCTTTAATTAGAATATGCATATAAATTGCTTTAAGAGTATTATTACGAAAAAAAGTATCCAATGCAATTTTTTAACGAAAAATAAAACAAGAATGGCATATTTTAAAAACATTCTCCTTTTATGAAAAAGGCTTCCATGAATTAATAATATTTTGCCTATATATATCACTTAGACTTCTGTACAGAGCCTGAGCTAGGATTTTTGAAATTTATAATTTAAAAGTGGATTTATTCCTGTTTTAATATATCAAAGAATAAAAAAAATTAACAAAAAACACCAGTTATTATTTTAATTGATAGTAACTCTGAAAATAATGGGAATTTTTTAAAAATCCTTGTTCGAGATCTGAAGAGAAACCTTTGTTATATACAGGCAAAATATTCTTATTATAGACTCACTTTCCAAAAAAAGGAGAATATTTTGGAAATATGTAATTTTTCACAAAAATTTGCATTACAATAATTTTTATTTTAATAATATTTGTAAAACAACTTCATATGTATGTTCTGATTCAAGTGACACAAGATACCAAAAATTATTTTTTTATACGCTTTTGCAAAATCATGGTTTGGACGCAGTCCTTAAAGTGTCTAGCTCTTTAAAACAGCATCTGTATTGAGAGGAAAAGTCTTCCTTCATGTATATTTCTAATTTAAATTTGATTTTAAAAAATGGTGAAGAGTCGGATGGGGGTAAATTTTCAAACGATAGCAACAACTGTTTTATAAGCAGTATTTATGTCTTCCAATACAATGACGTGAAGAACTTTCTCCTTAAAGATACCAACGAACAATAAAAATCAAAGTATAAAATTCCTCAAGGAATAACAAAACTCCTTGTAAAGTCCGTCCACGCATTTCCAGTTTCTTCATACTGAAAATACATTTCGGAATCGGGCCAAATCCGAAAGAATTCTCGTCACAGATATTTCTCGTTGTTTTCGTATCTCCTTAGAATATTTTTCAGAGAGACATTTTTCTGTCGTCATGTGAATTTCGTAAGCAAGTTAAGCAAAAGTGTGTTACAAAATCTAGTTATGCATAGTTTATTGTAGTTTTTCTTGTGAATTATAACATTTAAATGTATATCGATTACATGACATAGTTTGAATCATTCGCACGTGTGTTTAGATTTTTTTTCTTCACCAGATGATCACAAATAGAAGTCTGGAGCGTGGAATGAAGTCGAATGAAGCGAACTGAGACCAAGGTAAGTGAACGATAGAGTAAAGAAGGTAAGATTTAAAAACTGGAAAAAAAAAGTGCAATTCTTCTTCCCTTCCAAGCCTGGTGGCACAGTGTTGTAAGCTTCTTATTTCAAACATTATAAGTTCTAATCTTATTCTGCTTATGTGGAATAATTTGAACGGTTAACGTGTTTGGCTAAATTTAAAGAAAGAGGTCCAAATTTCGTGCACTTTTTGTGAGGAATGTGAATGAGTGCTTATTAATGCCGTACTATAAAGCAACCGAAGGCAATTGGCTAATTCTGAGAGCTTCGATCAAGTGACGAAGACGAAAGCTAAAATGGCTCACACTCTCACAACTACCATACCACGCTACGAGGACTTTGAGCTCGATATATTTACCGTGCATAAACCCCCTTTACATGGTGGGTCTTCAGTGGCATCAGGACTCGAATCCGGGACACCCCGGGCACGAGTTCGTGACCATAACTACTAGCCTACCACGGCCACTCATTGGTGGGGAAAAAAGTGCCCTAATATTCTCGCTCCCCAAGCTCCCACGATTATAACTCCTCCATCCGTTTATTACATTGCGTCATTACAATGATTTAGAAGTTTCAATAAATACGCCTTTTTTGTTGTTGTTTTACATTAACACGTAAGTATTAAAAAACTAATTTAATTCTGCAGTACAAAGTTAGGAACGAGAAATATTTCATACGTAAGAGAAAAATGATTAGTCTAAGCGGAAATAAGTAATATAACAATATATTTTTTTTTTTGCCTTTCTACTGTTTTAGATTCTTTGATTGCGTTATTTGTAGTATGACTTTTAATTTTTATTTCTCTCAGTTCTACTTCTTCAAGCAAGCCCACATTTAATCCTCTAAGTTAATATATTCAAAAAGAGATAAAGAAACGAATCGAATTGCACATCTTCTAGTTTTTATATAAAGCATTCCTCTCACGTGCATTCGAGAGGAAAGATTAGATGAGATGTATGATCGGTTGAGCTTACACTGTATAGATATCGTATTTAAGGCATCCACGTAACTACCTTAAAATTGTGAATTTTTCCCAAAATTGACAAATTTGTTTAGCATTTTATTTTATAGACCATCTTATTAGCTTTATAAAAATATCAAGTTTAGTATTTTCTGTTCTCTAGGAAAAAAACTACAAGTGTTTTAGTAAAATCAAATATCATTAATTTAAGCAAGATGTGTGTCATACTTTAAAATGCGTTTTACTCAAAATGTGTGTGTGTTTTTTTTGAAAATGCTCAAAGGGGGACAGTATAAATGCTAAGAAAGTTTTGAAAATAAGTAACTGAAATATTTTTGGGTATGTTCTATATAATAGTAGAAGTGTTTTAACCTTCAGATTTATCGATCACTGTTTTATTGCAAAATTTACAGTCCCTTATGTGAATATAGTCATTGTTATTTTACGCAATTTCATATAAAAACTAAGATAAAGTGCTTTAATTTTTACAAAAATGTCTCCTATGCTTTAGATCATTTCAAAAGTGAATAACATAGCAACACATCAGAATTGAAAAATTGAAAATTTGTTCATAAACTTTTGGTACAAAATGGGCCCCGTTTATGTTATTTTTTTTTTTAAAAAAATTTACCAATTTTTCCCCATTTTTTAGTTATAATAATTTCTTTTTATCTTCTTAACTTCAGCATATGTTTCTTAAAATGTACTAAGCAAATCTAAAATCCACAAAAAAATTCCCATATCTCTTTAAAAAAAAAAAGCTGTCACAGCTAGTCAGATACCTTAATTTGATAGCAAATGAAGAAGATTTCGCTTAAGATACGCCCGAGCCTTGATTTAGGTAGAGTATTTAGACCTCGCGTCTATTTTGAGTTGCAGCTTCCATTTATTTTTTGCCACCTCAAATAGTGTTATGCGTTCCTTTGTGCAGAGATTTGCCCTTTTTTTATATCACTTAAGTGAAGATATCGTAAATAAGTTTGATTACAAGTTGATAATTTGTAAATAAGTCTTATTACGAATAACTTTTGAATCTTAGAACCTTTGATACTCCGGTTACTTCTACACTGGGTTCAAGGAAGTTAACCTAAAAACCACCTTCGAACTCAACACAGCTTTTTAAGAGTGTGAGTTACATTGCTTAACTTACTGTTTTCCAGTTTTCGATTATTTTAACGACTTACTTGATTATCTACGTTCTGTTATCAAATTATTTTGTCTTCGCGACAAATCAATTAATTTTAATGCAACTAAACCCATGATATTTATCTCATTTTTAATAATATTGCATGTCCTTCCAGTGATTTTACATATGTAGTAGTATTTTTATTTGTACTTAGAGTGGCCAAGAAAGCAATGCTTCTTTTGAAAACTTGATAAGAAAAAGAGTTGAATTTCTTATGCAAAGTACACCAGGAAAAGAGAGGACGTACGGATTCCCCCTTTAACTCGCCACTTTGTGTCTGGGATTCATGTATCATATTCATTAAACTTCTCACGAATTATTTCTTTTAGGCAACTGAAAAACATTTTTTTTGTTTATCTTTTTCTTGTAAATAATTATTCCTTTACATGTATGAATGAAAGCGTTAGAAATAGTTAACAATCACCAAATGATACTTTTAGCCTGATGCTACAAATCAGGCTTGTGCGTGATCAGTACGTTAAAACAATGTGTAGTTCAAAATGTTTTAGGTTTAAGAATTTTTTTTATCCAAATTAAGGTTAGTTGATTAAGAACTGTATTGTTAAGTTTACAGATGTGGTTTTCATACTGGTTTTTAATGAAATGTTGTATGATTTATGCATCATGTTGTTACTTACTTACTTTGGAGAATCGACCCAAAGGGTTTCGAGTGTTGTTTCTAAGGCCACCTGTCTGACGGTGTCAGATCGAGGCCCACGAAATTCATCGTGGCAAGGGGCTAGGCGGCCCACCCAATTTTGAGGTAGAACACCCTGAAGTCTCCCACCTTTCTTCCCCTTCCATCAACCTCACGAGAGTACTTACGGCTCGACGGCTGTCTAGAGTACCCTCATGCCACAAAGACACACTATACATTTACAAACATCCATACCTTCTCCGGGATTCGAACCCAGGTCCAACGGCACAGCAGTCAGCATCACTATACCGGATGAATGCTCATGATTCCTGTAGTACTGATAAATGAAATATTATGAAAATTGATTTAAATTTAAAAAAATTTTAAATTATCACATTTTAACAAAGATATTGCTCATAATGTTGCAAAAAATAATTTCTTTTCTTCTTACCTCATATAATTTAAAATGCCGAATACCCCTTTATCGAAATATATGTTATGTTATAGTAAATTTATATATATTTGTAACTTTCAAATATTTCATGTGATTTAATAGCAATTTTAAGACTGAATCAAAGTTAATATTCTATAGTTTTGTTGTTGTTGTTTATTTCTTACATTGTTGTATAAGTTTTTTATTCGATTTTTAATGTGTCTAAATGAAACGATTTATTTTTTAAGCAAAAGAAAAAAAAAATAAGTGTTTATTATTTACCATTAGTTGAAGGAAATAATGTATTTTTAAGTCAGTAATAAAAAGTTTAAATGTGTTGAATTTTAATAATTATATGATAATTTTTGTTTCCAAAAAATTTACCTTTTTTCCAATGACTTGTTTTTCTTACTATTTGCTCTAAAAAAATGCACTTAATAAGATTAAAGAATTTTTCCTTCCTTTCACTCTTCAGAAGTGTTTACCATAAACTAAGAAGAAAAATAGGCAAAAGGCAAGCTCATGCTGTATGTACTTATTCCCTTTTCATAAACAATATGTTCATAACCAGTTCTATGCCTTTCTGTGTTTGTTTTGAAAATATGAAATGACTATATTTATACTGAAAGTGATATAATATATTACGCATAGAAAATTCAATTTCCTTACCTGCCTTTCAAAAACAAATTTTTGCTGCCCATTAATTGAAGACAGTGGTCTTCAAACTTTTTAAACTCACGGAACCCCTAGAACTCAAAGTTGTTTTTGTGGAACCTCTAGAACTAGAAAGTATTTTCGTGGAACCCTATTCCACACGCACATTTAGAAGAATATATCTTAAAATAATATTTTAAATAGGTCAACATATTATTGGTACTTTATTTAAATGCAATTAAAAAAGTGTTGCATTTATTATTAAAAAATTATAATTTTAATATAATTTACTCATTATAATCACTCATATTAATCTGTGATTCAAGCGTCACTTAACCAGGCATTATGTTTAGTAACTAGGATAGGTGCTCGCATTTTATCACGCAAACTGTCGATGTCTAGGTCTATTGAGATTAATTGAATCGGATTACGTATTCTGAGTTTCATTTATTTCTATACTTTGCTTTTTTACAGCCACTCACGTTCAAAAATATTTTTCACTGAAACACATTGTTCGGAATGGAATCAAAATGTTTATAACTCAGTGAGAAATACTGTGTGTATTTTGCTTGAATTTGCAACCTAAAATTTAGGAAGTGTTCTTGACCAAATTTAGAATTTTAGCATCGAATCAATTGATATGCTGATAAGTTGTTCCTCCTCCTTTATTGTAGGAGTTTTACCCACAAATGCAGAAAGATGCATGTTCCATTAAAAAACTATTTAGTTTTGCAAAAGACATTGAACTAACGAGTATAAAATTATCTCGTGGAACCCAGAATAGTAAACAATAAAATATTCATATATATTATACTCTTTATATATATAATTTTTATATATAATATATATAAAGATAAAACGTTTCAATATTTTTTAAAAGATTATAATAAAAGTTTAAAAAGTGAGGCAAAATATATTTATGTGTCGATAAAATTTTCAGTTTCAGTGATTTAGACGAGCTTTAGATATTTGTGGTTATACAAACTTTATAGAGAACGTGAATCTGTGTTTCATACACATTAATAAGTTTCTTTTAAATATTTTTATTGTGACTCGTGGAACCCCAGGTTTCCGTGGAACACAGTTTGAAGATCACTGATTTAAGATATAGGCTATTATAGGGTAAAGTTGTCTTGCCATAAGACTACGTTTAACACAACAATCTTAGTTACTAAGACTAAAGGTTTGCTATTATTATACAATAGCTATTTTATTTATGATATATAGTGTCTTATTATATATTATTCATTGCTTTGATTTTTTCGATTTATGGCAAATTTGTATATATATATATATATATATATATACATTAACAGATTCTCTATTTCAGTTTTCTTGAGAGGAATTTTATTTAATTCATGATGGTCTTGAACCCTCAAAGACATTACGTGATACATAGTTCTATTTATTTACCCGCTTAACGAGAAATACAATTTTAACTGCAACTTTAGCTCTTAAAAAGTGCCTCGTCATCAAACTTTTTGGTGAGATGATTCAATATTACATCAGCCACCAGATCTGACCAATCAGCGTGCTTAGACCCAGAAATCATATGAGTAAATAAAATTCTAGAATTTCCGGTAATAGAAGTATATAAGCTGAGATCCTTTTGAAGGGAAAAGTATGCTTTATCCATTGAAAACTGCCTGCGTGTGTGTTATGTGTCGTTGCTTTTATGTAGTTCTTATTTGTGTAATGTAACGTGAAGAATCTTAAATAAATTCATATTTGCACAATCAAGATGACTCAAAATAAATACCACCATCATGAATGAATTTCAACGATTTGAATATGTTTTGAAGTAAAAAAAAAAGTTTATATACTTAATATACACATTTAATGATTCCTTCAAGCTTGGGTTTAGTGCACTTGTTGAATTAAAATAATATTAATTTAATTGTACAATCATGCAGAAATTAAATTATTTTTGTAGCTATTTCGCAAATAATTCAGTAAAATGATGCACAAATCAATGTGTCAGTACTTAAAGGAATCTAAATATTTCAATACGAGGGAAAATTCTAATTTTTTTTAATTTTCGAAATATATTTCTGGTAAAGTAATTTGTACATTAAATAACATAAATTAATATTAAAATGTTTAAATCTTCTAGGCGGTGTATCAATTTTGAATTAAAATGAAATATCTTTCTTAAAAGTAAATAAAGACATACTTGTGAGAGTAAGCATATAAAATAGTTTTGAAAATGTTTACAATTGCAATTTAAAATTACGATTAATATACCAAAGCTAATATTACTCCTTATTAACAAGTATGGATAGTTAAACAAAATAATGATGATGTAATTTATACTAGTATAAATTTTACAAGAACTTTCTAAGTTTTATATACTAAAGATATCTCTTGAGATATGTGCATATGTACATATATAATTCATACATTTATATATATATATATATATATATATATATAATTCTGAACATATTCATAAGTACAGTGCATGAAAAAATTGAATTGCTTAAAACTTGTAAATAATTGTTCGCGATTTTCAAATATTGTGATAGAAAATTCATGAAAAACAAAATGTACGTAACTCATGTGTAAATGTGAAATCTTCTTTTGGTAAAGGAAACAAATCCGTAGTAATTAAAATAATTTCAGCTCAGTTCAGTGCTTATAATTTACAGTATCAAAAATTAACTAAAACAATCAAGTATTTTCTTCTAGTAAAAAATATTTTTTCTGAAAATTTTTCAGTAGGATATCGAGACATACCCAAAATTATACCATTGGAAGTTAAAATATTTGAAAATAATAAAATTTGTCTCAAAAAACAGCATTTTACTTTGAAAAATATCATCAAAGAAAGTTATCTTAAATTTTAATGGCATTTTTGCTCTTTGAGCATAATGGCGAACTTCGCAGACAAGAAATTCGCCCATACCATATAATGCATTTTTAATGTCGTTTTCCGTTTGTCTGTTTTCATACGTTTAAAGAATTCGGCTATTAGTAAAATCTACATGTCTCCTCCCCCTTTTCCGTAATCCAATTTACTCTGTACGCATACATGAGTATCATTAACTTGAAAGTTTACTACGTAGAACTTTAAACTTCTACTCGAATTTTTTCTCTAAAAAAATTAAAATGTCTTTTTTAGTAATGAAATAATTCATATTTAGATATTGTTAATAAATATGTGTATTTAAAAGTGACCAGTAACAAAATTTCTCTACAAAAACTCATTTCATTAAAACTTAATATTTACTAAAATTGTAATATATTTATGTAAAAAAATGTGCACTCTCTAAATTTTCTGCTGTGAATGACACACAAACATTTATTTCTCCATTTTAAATAATTCTACATATGAAATGCACCAGATACTTTATAAGCACATTTTTTATAAAAATTTTAGTCCTCTTTAAGTAGGAATAAATTTAATGAGATTGGCACAAGCATTTGGGATATAACATAAAGAACAATTGCCGTATATATCATGTAAGACATTAATAGCAAAAATTTAACGTTAGTTTATATATTTATACAGTTCTGCGGAACATTTTATGGATTACTTGTTTTAATAGGATTTTTTTTTATTATTCTTAATACTTATATTAGTTTAACATAAATTATAAATGACACGATTTCTTCTTCTCAAAGTAACAGGACATTCATCAATATGTTACGAGATAAAATCAATGTACTGTTTTAATTAGGTAAATTTTCCTTCCTTGTAGAGAGATGTTATTTGGGTAAAGCAACATGTCTTCTCCCTGTTTAAAATTTCCTGCATTTTTTTTTTTTTTTTTTTTGCTTTAAGCAAATTCCTTCCCAATGAAAACACTTTTTCAGATTTGAAGGTTAGGTATTTCGATCAAGAAAAAAAAAATCAGTTATAAATTACTCGAAAATTGGCATTCTAACACAAATTATAAGGAAGAGATATAAAAAACTGTATCGCGTTTCATATATGTAGTTATGCACACTGAAACTAATTTATAATACGAACATATTAACATCCAAGAGTCCGATTGTTCACTTCTGTATTCTTGAATAGTTTTAATAATTAATAATATTTAATATTTTATATAAATTACCACCACACATATTTAATTTCTAATACATTTCATTACAATTTTAGTTATTCGTGAAAGGCATTTAATATTTTTCTTACATTATTGATGAGAAGGAATAATCTTCAAAATTGCATCGAAAACTATATATTAGTAGACAATTTTTATTTTGCTTTTCAAGTATAGAAAATAGTTTTAAAATGAAATGGCATTTTCCCTTCCTTTTAAACTACAACTTTAAATATATGTAATCATACTGAGTCGATCTCCCTCGAGTAGGGTGCTGGGTGAAAAATGGTGATAGTTAAATTTTGTGGTATGTTAGCAACTAAGTCAAAAAAGAATTTCTCACCAACAGTGCCCAAAATTAGAGAGTTTTCACCCGTATCTAGTAGTAGAAGCTATTCGAAACCTTTCAGGTTGACTTATCTGTTGAATTTATTGGCCGGTAATGTACGAGGCGAAAGTATTTTTTAATAAATTAAAAGAAAAACACTAAGAAGTCTCAGGGTTGTTAATTTTGTTTTGAGAGTTGAAAATATAAGCAATTTTCCATTAGATATAATTCTTTGAGGTTACAATTAAATAATTCAAATCTTTTACACATTATTTATAATGGAATGATGTTTCAAAAAAGAGTAAAATGTTTAAAATATAAAGATAATTTTAAAAATTATAAGTATATGAAAATAAGGAATATTTCTGTAAGAAATATTAAGTAAATTTTGTGTTGAGTATGATATTTTCCAAAATAGAAGTCTTTGATGTTTAAAAGCTTACAGAATTATAAAATGTATCATACTCTTAAAACCCTATCTAATTTTAGTACTAAATATCCTTTTTATTTCAAAAAATTTGAAAAATATTCAAATTTTAAAAAAAAATTTAATGTAACTTTTTTATTTTAAAAAAAAAATGTTATTTTAATTTTTTATTTATATAAGAGCGAATCAATGTAATAAATAGGATATATTTAACTTTATAAAACAACTTATTTTTAGTAAGTAAAGCTACTATTTTAGAAAATACCATGCTCAACGTAAAACTTAATTAACATTTCTTCCAGAAATGTTTTTTATTTTGATGTGCTTATAATTTTAAAATTTATTATTATGCCTTTTAAACATTGTAATACTTTTTTCAAACCTCATTCTTTTTCAAATAATGTGTAAAAGAATTTAATTATTTAAAAAAAACCACAAAGAATTACATCAAATCGTAAATTGTTTATATTTTCAGCTACCGAAGCAAATTTTACACCTCTAATGTCTCTTTTAAAGATAAGGATTATAAGAACAGTGAAAAACACCAATTAACAAAATCTTGATTACAAAAAATGTCTTTCAAAAAATTTCCCAGGCATTAAATTACTTAGTTCAACTAATTAATATCTCTTAAGATTGTGAGTCTTATACTGCTTTATGCACTAATATATTTAGCCAAAAATTACAAGTTTCAGTAACATATTATATTATATATATTCAGTAGATATTAGTATTATATATGCTAGGAATTAACATCATTTTCAATTCCGCAATATTTCAGATTATTGGCTTTTAGACGATAACATTCCAGATTATCGTTCTATGAGTACCTTATAAATTAAAAGAGAGAAAAAATGAACGAAAAAAAACATCGTGTGGATCGAAAATTTTGCTAGACATGCCTAACTTGAAAAGTGTGCAATCAAATTTTTAAAGAGTTTATGCATATTTTTCCATTTCTATAATGCAGTCTTCTTTTTCAAAATACTTTCTGAAACTCCAAAAAACAAGTAAAAAATCAGAGATTTTTTTTCATTATAAGCCGAGTCTACTTCTGAATATTAATATATAATTTGAAATAGTTTTTTTTAAAATAAAATCGATTACTTATGAAAATTATAATATTAAAAATATTTTACGTTAAAAAAATGCTCTTCAAATGTTTTAGATGATTAATGCAAAATTTTCCAAGGGTCTTGAAAAGCTAAACATGTAAATCATTTAAAAGTTAATCAGTAACCAATAGAAAACATTTAATAAAAATTAGCTATTGCATAGCTGTTCTTCTGATTTGGGGCATTGGTGTAAATGCTGTTAAATGACGAAATATTAAAAACACAATGTATACTTCAACTTCCACAGTTTATTGAAGGTTCAAGATTGAGATTAGAGCTTCCTCGCAACAGCCTCTGTACGCGATCTGTCCTTAATGAAATTATAAATCTTTGCTTTCTTTTTAGCTGCGTAAGTTGTTAAAAAGAATGCTATTATTAAAAGCTGAGTATTTTTTTGTTGTCAAGAAATACCGAAGGACTTAAATCTATATGTAAACCAGTCTCCCGGAAGGACCTCCACTCTAGCAAACACCAAGTACTTAACAAGACAATTGATTTCTGTCAAAAGACCATTTAAATAAAATCGCGTTCTCTGAAATGTATAATATTCCTCCTGAAAGTCGACCTTTTCGATATAAATCACGTCTATACTTGCAAAATTTTCACGCACCGTATGAGGTTAAACATTTAATTATTCTAAGATATAACCTTAAAATATATTTTAAATAGTGGTCCAAGATATGTTTAGTTGTAAATTTGCATATATACTATCCTTTTAATACATTATTCTTCCCAGGTTAAGAATTGAATTACATTTTAATGTGGAGAGAAAAAGCAAATTAATTACATAAAGACACTATAAGAGCTAAATATTCTGCTCGATCGTCCAATCTTTAGAAAAAAAATTAAACCTTTTTTGTGTGTTGTTGCTGAAAAGTAGATAAACTAATTATTAATGGAAAAAACTTATTTTTTTCCTTCTTAAAGAAAAGAAAAGTAAAAAATAAAATTTTCCGAAATTTCAATCCTTTTGTTTTTTAACATTGTTATATATTTGTTATTACAGTTCTTGCACTTATTTCCTCTTAGCTTAATTTTTTTTTAAAATTCTTAAATATAAGTTTTTTAATATTTAATCTGAATAGAGATCTTTCACTTTAACACATATATTTATGTCAGTTTTCTTTGTGAATTTATGTAAAAATATTGTACTCAAAACGTATATGCATTGCAAAAACAATTGCTTAAATCTCGACGTCCAACAATCATGCAAAAATATTTAAACTATGAAAACCATTTTTTACTGCTGCATAAATTATTCCTAACTTGAATGAAAATGGTAATATTTTTTTCTGAATAACTCATGTACATTTTCCCTTCATTCTAACTAAAGAATACGTATTTTTTTCACATGAATAATTCTAAAACTCCAAGAATTTCCGTAACAAAATATTCTTTCCATAAATATACTACAATTTTTCAGTTTCAAAGAATATATGTATAAGGTATCTGTGTGTGTGTGTTTGCATGGAGTAATTACATACAGTTACATTGTTTTTCTTAATTTATTATAGTATTATTCTTTGAAAATATTGGTCAATAGAATCTACTGAGTTACACAGAAGTTTGCTTTGTACTTATATTAATCAAATTGAACAGTTGGAATTTTGTTAGATGAACAATTATTACGCATTAGCATTTGTAATAGAGAACTTCTTAAGAATTAAAATGTAAAATAACTCTCAGTGGAATTTAAAGATTAAATACTTAAGTGACAAATTTTGAAAGGAGCATCATTTAGTATACAGATGTGGTACCTTTAGCTTTTTTAATGCACTTAAATTCAGCAGAACGAGCTCTTCCATTTTTATTCGTATATTGTGTTTGCTTTTGATTCGTTACCAAAATGTTTACCCAACGTTTACACGCAATTCAAACTTAAATTATTCATAATTGTGAAGTGTTTTTATTTTGCCTCTTATCATGATCGCTGTTTGATGCACTTAGAATATGAATTTAATCTTAACAGATTAAAAATTAATGTGGTTCTAATACTCTTTAGAAAATTAAGTGATTTAAAATAATTTCAAGGCGTTATCTAAATTTAAATAGCACTCATTCTTGGTCTGAATTATTATTATTTTTGTATTTCTTATTCTCATTTGGTATTTTTTTTTTTAAACTTTCTTTCACAAAGTTTTTGCCTAGTCGAAAAGCTGCGTAGTGTATATAAAACTGTTCATTACTATTGTATACAAAAGTTGGTAAACTATATAACTATGAAAATGCAATATTCAAACAAAAAATCATTTTCTTCACTTTCAAAATTTTTGTATCGAATGAATAATTTTAAGGACTCAGATCGTAAAAAAATTATTTTCTTTGAACATTTATTTTTTAAACATACTGAAAGAAAAGTTAGTTCTGATAACTAGATTTAGAACTAAGCAAGTTCTAATTTCAACAAAGTAAAAACTATTTCACCAATAAATTTTTCCCCTGTAACATGCAAAACTTGCAAGCCCAGAATTTTTTACCTCTACAAAATTAATATAAATAAAACCACCTATTTCTGTGGAGTATGAAGTCAATTATTTGAATATTTTTTCACTTTAACATTAAGTCTCTCCTTTTTATAAAAGAATTTATTTTTATCAGAATAAAATATTTCCCTCTCTTTTAAATATTATGTAAAACTTATATTAAGATTATTTTTCAAAAAATTATAAGTATTAATATAAAATGCGTACGCCATTCGCTTAGTCTACAAGGCAGTGGTTCTAATCACTGATTCGTCACACACCTCAACTAAAATCTTAAGGTATCAGACAACCTTAAAATTTTGAATTTTGCCAAAGATTGACAACTTTTTTATGATTTTATTTTATAAGCCATCTAAGTAGCTTTATAAAAATACCAAGTTTATTATTTTACATTCTCTAGAAGAAAAAAAAACTACAAGTGTTTTAGGAAAAGAAGAGGCCACTACTTTAAGCAAGATGTCATACTTTAAAATGCGTTTTACTAGAAATGTGTTGTTTTTTTTAAATGCTGAAACGGGGACAGTGATTGCTCAAAAAGTATTGAAAATAATTAACTGAAATTTTTTGTGTACGTTATATATAACAGTAGAAGTGTTTTAACCTTTAAATTTATCAATCACTGTTTTATTACAAAATTTACAGCCCCTTATGTGAATATAATCACTGTTTTTTTAAGCAATTTCATATAATAACTAAGACAAAGTGCTCTAATTTTTGTAAAAATTAAAATATCTCTTATCCTGAAGGTCATTTCAAAAGTGAATAGCAAAACAACACATTAAAACTGAAAATTTGTTCATAAACTTTTTGTGCAAAATGGGCCCATTTATGTAATTTTTTGTAAATTTTTAACCAGTTTTTTTCCCCATTTTAGTAATAATAATTTCTTTTTGTCTTCTTAATTTTAGCATATTTTTCTTAAAATGTGAACTAAATATAAATCTGAAAACCACAAAAAAAATTTCCATATATTTTTTCTTTAAAAAAAAAGTTGTCAAAAGTAGTCGGATATTGTAAGATGTGATTAGGATTTATCATTTATTAGTTATATAGGTGTTTCTTAATCTTTTTAAGCTGGTCACGCAACCCTTGAAAGCTTTCAAATACCTTCAGGGATATAAATATTACATAGTTCAGTGGTCTTTTTCAACTCATGGAACACTTTGATCTATAAGGTGTTCTCATGGAATCCCATTCAATATTTAGAAGAATATATCCTAAAATAATATAATGTGTAAAGTAGATGAACATGTTAAAGGTATTTTATGTAAAAGCAATTAAAAAAGTATTGTATTTGTAACTGAAAATTTTAACATAATTTACTTATTAATAATATTAATTTGTTATCAAGTGTCACCAAATAATGCATTATATTTAGTAATTGGGATATGCGCTTGCAATTATTTTACACAATCTATCGGGGTATATGACCTATACCCCGATAGATTGTGTAAAAAAATTAAAACTATCTGCAGTCGCATTTCATGTGTGTTTAACTTGTTTGTACATTTTATTTATGTAGCCACACACGTTGAGAAATATTTTTCATTTGCATACATTGTTCTTAAAGGTACTAAAATGTTTATAGCTGTGTGAGAAATCCTGTGTATTTTGCATGAATTTACAATCTAAAATTTAGGAGCTGTTCTTGCATAAATTTTAACGTTAAATCTGTTAATATGTCGATAATTCGTTCCATCTCCTTCATTATACGTGTTTTTCTCCCCAAATGAAAAAAGGTGCATTTTAAATTAGAAACCTATTTAAATTTGCAAACCATTGTACTGATGAGTATAAAAATTTTTCGTGGAGCCTGGAATAGTAAACAATAGAATTTTCACAATCTTGTAGGTTGTACATATTAAGAAATAAATATTTTAATATTCTTTTATAATATTAAAACAAGATTTTAAAAAGTATTGCTAAGTATAAAATATAGAGCTTTAGGTGCTTGAGGTCATATAAAATTCACGGAGAACGTGAATCCATTTTGCATTCACATTTATAATTTTCTTTTCGATTTTTTATTGTGGAACCCTAGGGTTTCGTAGATCACAGTTTGAAGATCATTGTCTTAGCTTAAAAACCACTAGAGTAAGGGTTGACCCCCGGGATGGGGATCATTTCTGAATTTAATGGAGGAAAAAATAATTTGGTTAAAGTCCTCATGTCACATATAATATATTCCCTTAATTGTTATGTAGTAAAATGTATGCAACTCTTCAAAAATAGTATTTAAGGAACAGTAAATAAATAATAATTCCCTATAAAACATTCACGTAAAGTTTATTATTGTATTCAGATAACGCGGCTCTGTTCTCATTTCCGGTTGAATATGCGTGTTCAACAAAACAGTTAGGCACGCTTGTTGTTAACGCGATCGAATAAGTATCCCTTCAATACTTGAATTACTCTCTATACATGCTGATAATAATTATTGGCTTAGATTTTGCTAAAATAAGATGCATGAATGTGAAATTTTCGAATATATAAAAGGTTTAAACAATAGAGTTGTCATTTCTTTAGCAAAATAATTTGTTCATGAAAATCTATACACCCATTTAGCAGTAGTTAAAATAGTATAACTCTGTAAATATTCTTGTGATTTTTTTAAGGGGAATGACTACATTCGGATCCGTGATTTTGAAAAAGCGTATAAATGAATTATTTTTTCAATTCCTACTATTAGTTCACTCTCTCCCTATATAATATATATATCGTGTTCAGATTTTCAATCGTTAATAAAATACTTTCTATTCATCCGTTCAAGTTCTAATACATTTTTCAAAACTTGTTGTGGATGACACTTGAGATGTTAATACAGCTTTTTTTTCAAAAATTAATTCATTAATTGTTAAAAATGAATAAAAAGTAACAAACAAAAATAATATCCAACAACATATATAGAAAGGAAAACACGTCGCTGCGTCCCTGTAGCATAATGGATAGCGCTTTAGACTTCTAATCCAAAAGTCGGAGGTTCGAATCCCACCTGGGATTGCCTAATTTCAGAGAATGTGATTTCTCTATACTATATTAGGATAATTAAATGAAATAAATGAATAAATTGTAACAAACATAAAAACTAGGCCAACCCCCCATATATAGAAAGGAAAATCGCTTTCTATTTTGTCACTTAATATTCTGATTCTGTCATATGTATATACATATTTATATTAATTTTAACTATTTAATAAAAAGTAACTAAAATAAAAATTTTCTTTGTTGACCTAAGCAGAGGAATTGACTAAAAATAATTTTTTTTATATCACTTGTTTGATGTTTAGCGTCAGATGAATTAGAATAGATATATAAAATTGTTTTAAGAATATTATTTTTTAAAAATTAATGCAACTTTTTGGCAAAAAAATGAAGAAGGTATGACGTATTTTCAAAACATTCTATTTTATGAAAAATTCTTCCACAATAATAATATTTTGTCTATCTATAGATAGAACTTACAAGGGTTGAACTAAACTTTTTGAAAAATTAACATTATTTTCATAGTTACGAACAATCAAAATAATATATAATGGGTGTTTTTTATTGAATTTACTCTAGCCAAATGAAATAAACATGAGTATATATAAAAGAAACCACACCTAAATTATATACTTCAAAAAATTTTAGTTCAACTCGGTATAGAAGTCTCAGCGCGTGATCTATAGACAAAATAATATTACGGAAGCAATTTCTATAAAAGGAGAATGTTTTGAAAATATGTCGTTTTTCCTTCACTTTTCGCCAAAAAATTGCTTTTAAATAACTTTAACTTGTAATAATATTCTTAATACACTTTTATATGTAAATCCTAATTCAAATGTCACAAAATACGAAAAAAAATTATCCATTTATACGCATTTTAAAAATCATGGTCTCGAGCATTGTCAGTCACCTTTAGAACCTCTAATATTTTTTGGTATGAGTTTTCAGTATGAAAAACATTTAGACATTAGAGAAGTAAAATGCATCTATTTCTCTCTGCGTGTTTAGTAAAAACCATATTTCACTACTACACTTTTTTAAAAATTTTTATTCCAATGTAAAATGTATTTTGTGGCATTTCCCCCCCTGTTTATTTTCATTTTATCTTCTTCCCCCTTTTACCGTATCATTTATCTGTTTCAGGACTAAATGGCCTATTTCTCTTACTTTCAGTTTTTGAAAAATAATAACTTGATTTAATAGTTATGTTTTTTAACGCGCATGAAGTGATTTTATTTAAAAAGAAAAATTCATTTTATCTTCAGACACCTTCATCAAAACCATCCAAGCGAGATGAAAAGTGTCAAAGATGACATTCTGACATTTCACGTATATTCGAACAATGGTAGTTTTTTCCACATTTTTTATACGCTTTCACTGTATAATTTAGAATTCGAAATGATACAACTCTTGTTTTAATAATAGTACTAGAAGAAAATTTCGTAAATGTAACTATCTATTTACTAATTATAAATTAAGTATTATATATATATATATATATATATATATGACAAAAAATTTGCATACGAAATAAATGCATTTGTAATTTGATTAGTGGCGGAACGGAGACTATTAGCGCCTCCCCCCCCCCGCAAAATCAGGTTATGGGCCCAGGCTTGGGGCCCCAAACCTGAAAGGATACATACTTGACATCAGTCAGGCTTTGGGCCCCCTAAAATCCTAGGCCCCCGCAATGCGGGGGTTGTGAGGGTGTATGTTACGCCACTGAGTTTGAAGAATTTCTTCATTACATTGATGAATGCATTTAAGATTCTTAATTTGCGAAGTTTTAATATTTTTCGATTCAAATTATAAAAAACTAGCGTAGAAATAGGATCATTTTTCGTTTTTAGAAATTCGGCCAACAAAAATTAAAATAATTAATGAAAAATAAGTATTAGATTTGTCACAAGAATCCTTTGTAATAAAACTGGGTACCAATGAGGCAAACAAATTTAAAAATTGTAGTTTTCTTTCTTTTTTTTTATCCAGAAAAGGTGGACTTGTGTGTGTTTTTCTTATGTTCACCCCTCAAAATAATATTTTTGAAAAAAAGTTTTTCTTATTTACATATAGATTTATTTCAACTATCCATAAAATCCTCAACTGAGAGTAAAGTGCCAAACATAAAAATATAATTACCTTAAATGCTAATTATTTAACTGTCAACCAATCAAAAATATACATCAGTTAAATTAATAATTATTGAATCACGATATAGTGAAGAGATGTGAATGCACATTTCAGAACACAAACCAAATGAGTATCTAATCACTATAATCCGGATAGCAAACACAATAATTTAAACAATACCCTTAAGAGTAAGTACCACTAAGTAAAGAATAGTTTCATGCCTTAATAGTTTTTTGAATTGCAAAATGACTCTATATTGAGTAAGCAGTCCTTTTTTCAGGGCAATAAATTACACAGAGGAATTATGATATGGATATTCATTCATATGTGGACGATTGTCAACTTATTATAATAATATTTGTATTACATTCGCACATAGTAAGAATTTTTAGGAATGCATAATTCCTTGAAATTGGTAAAAACACAAAATAATAAACCAAATTGAAATTATCTTTAAAATAATCTAAATTAAAAAAGAAATGAAAATAACAAAAATATTTAATAAATAAACATTTGTTTAATCTGTAGACCTCGATGCATCCATCAAAGATATCATGTAATTCAAAAAAGGCTTTATAATTATTAATCATTATAAAATAATAAAACTATTTGTCTTTCTATGTATTAAATAGTTTTTATTTAAAAATTTGGTAAAAAAAAATTAAAGCCCTATAAGAAGTTCCCTCGATATATAAGTTGTTTTTTTTTTAAATTCTTCTATATAAGTTCTCGATTCGGCTTTTGCATGGATGTAAAATTATATAAAAACGTAGGTTATTTATTTCTAATAAAATATACAATACATATTATTTCTAAATATTTAATAAGTTATTTTATATAATTATTTAAAGTTAAGAGTGTGTAAAGCAATGACCAATCGCTTAAATAGACTTTTTCATTCCACGCTATGTTATTCTAAAAATACATTTTGATATTTAGCTCAAAACAAAGTCAGACTTTTCTTTAAATATTTAAATAAAAAGTTACCATTTTCTTCCAAAGTAAAAAAAAAATAGTGTGCGAAATATACTTTTCTAATTTATAATATTTTTTTTCAATGATTTCAATTTTTACTAAAAGTAAATAGCTAAAAAAATTTTTTTTTAAAAATGACGATAAATAATTTCAAAAATATCTAATTTTAAAATAAATACTTAAAAATTTTTTTAATATCATATAAAAACACTTATATTAATTAAAATAATTAAACTATAAGCAGAGTAAGCTTCTTTAAATGAGAATTCGAATTGTTAGTAAAAGTCACACAATTCTCACTTTTTCGAATTCTACGTATATTATGTACTTGTATTTGTACAAGCACCACATAAATAAAAAATCAAGATGAAAAAAATTAAGATTTTTTTCGTCCGTCTCTCTTTCCTCAAGAAAAAGCATATGTGCGCTTCCATATAATTGAAAGATTTAAAAAAAAATGTATACTATGTGTGCAAACACTGAACGCAGTACTAAAAAGCTGTGGTAGAAAAAGGAGTAGAACTTTCACAGTCCACAGGACACAATTAGCAGCAATTATTCTTTTGAAAAAAATCTACTTAATTTTTTTAATATGAAATATTTTTAACTGATTACTCTATGATAGATTAGTTTAAACAATTTATATATATAATATATCTTTGCAATGTTTGATCTGCATTGTTAAAAATATAAGATGGAAGAGCATTTTTGAAAAAGTAAAACAATATTACGGTCTTGTATAAAATATATTTTCTCTACAATTAATTAATATAAATATAAATCGATGAAAGCTCCCAGCAAAAAAAAATTTATCTCTCAGCATTGTCGAGCATATATCATCCTATAGTACAATATTGTACAATATTTTTTAATGTAGAGAATATCATCGGAATCAAGTCAATTTATTAATATAACTCACTAGAAATGAAATATATATCTCGATAACATTTAAAATAATTTCAAGGTTTAACTAGAATTTTCCTAAAGATTTGATATTAAAATAACTTTAAAAAAGCAATTTTTTAAAAAATAAAAGTTTCAAAAATGTGCTTCAGTTTTAACTAATTACTATATCAGTGATGCATTATCAGGTGTAATGATTTTTAAAAAAAAAAATCTTTAAAATCACATATCGGATGCTCTAAAAAACGGAAGGAAAAAAATTCCTAGACATATCACATTATGCGAAAAAATTTATAAAAAGTAATATAATTCACATTTAAATCATCCATTTTTCTTAGCATAGCTTGGAACAAAATAAACTTTAACGAAAGTATTGTCAATTGCGACCGATTGGCAGGCAGAAAAAACTGACTTGTATTTCACTTTTATTTCCTTGATTTACAAAGCACACATACACTCATGTTAAAAATTCGAAAAAGTTATGGAAGTGACAAAAAAGAATTCTTAAACTTTCGATTAAATAGACAAGTGACCTGAAAATGCCGTCAAAATTTAAGGGAAGACAAAAATATTTAAAAATAAAAATAATCTTATAAATACGTATAAAAACAAAATCTAGAGATAAAGATCTATATTTTCGATGTATTAATTAAGTAATAAGTTTTCATCGAAATTAAAACTCTAATAAAAAAAAACAAATCTATTTTTAAAAAAAAGGAGAAAAAAGAAACATCTTAATAAACATAAAATTCTTAAAAACAAAATCTAGAGATACAGATCAATATATTCGATGTATTAATTAAATAATAAGTTTTGATCGAAACTAAAACTCTAAAATAAAAAAATCTATTTTTAAAAAAAGGAGAGAAAGAAACATCTTATTTTAGTAATGTAAACAAAATAAAAAAAATAAAAGGAAGAAACACAATGCGACTATGAAACCCTCCTAACTGCTTGTTTGGCACTTTCTCCTACAGTCGGTCACCAGAAGCCTGAGACTTTCCCCACTTTCCGACAACTTTTTTTTTATCTCGTTTCCAATACGAGCGCACCCAAAGCATCCGTTCGTCTCTGTCACGCTGAAAACAAACAAGCACTTACCTTTCGGAACTCCAGATGGTGAAAGATGTAAAATGAACATCAACGAAACAAATGAACAAAACGAGATCAATAAGACATGATGAGGAAAACGAAACTTTTTTTTTTTACTTTAAGCACATAAAGCGGTTGAAGAAGCGAATATACACAGCGAATCAGGTGAATCTATGTGAGATCAATGAGTATTGGAACGATAAAATATGATTCTAAAAAGATATGTTACAAGATCGTTGGAAAGCATAAATCCACAATGAGTTACGTGCGCGTTCATGAAAAGTGGAGTCACGTTTTTGCCGCTAAGCGCATTTGAAGAATTTCGTTCTGCCTCTCTACAATATCATTCTGGAGTGTCAGTTTTTCGATTTCTTCTCTGAAAACACGAATTTTTTCCAGTTCCGCTTCAATATTAAATCCTGCCGGCCGGTAGGATGTCCTGTCTGTTTTCTTGTGCAACCTGGCTTCCTCAAGAGTTTTCTCCAGCTCCTCCACTTGATCCTCCAAACGGATATGTTCTTCCACCAGTTCACTTACGGTCATACCTTCCAATTGTTCAGCATGCAAGTCGTCATATGTTTGCACAAACTGTCTATGTAAGAATTCCTCTTCATCCTCCGGACAACTGTAAAATTCATCAGAGGAGTCCACACTGTTGCTATTTTCTCGGTGCCGATGACCAACAGAAAATGTTCTGTAATCTGGTTCTTGCACATTGTGATCCTCCATCAGAAACTGTGTGGTATTGTAAGGAGCCAGCGACCGTCCACTCGCGGTCAATTCTTCTCGAATTTTGTTAGCTCTCCTGGAATTTCTTTCCTCCAACTCACGCCTTTCGATCCAAGTCAATTTGCAATAAGGTTTCCACTTCCTTTTCTTGCGATTCTTGTTCCTTTTCTTTGATGAATAATGATTTGAATTTTTCTTGACAACCGGAGCAGTTGACAAAGAGCGATTTGAATTAAAATTTTTAGCTTTCCAATTTGAATTCATCAGAGAATTTCTTTTGCACTTCCCTTTCACTGGCAATTTTGTTAAAACAACGTTTCTGGACACGATATCCTTTAAAGAAGGTTGCAGTGTGTCTTCCGTGACAGAGTTACACTTAAACGCCTCTTGGGGCAACACGACTTCAACTTTAGTCATCGCGGGTTCCCCGTCCTCCGAACCTCTCAGTCGGTTGATGTTAATCCAAGTTCTCAAAGTAGCGCAGCATCCGAACAGCAACTGAACTGAAGAATCCCGAGATAGAACTGGATCTATATCGTAACATGAGTTAAATCCGCGCTGTAAATAGTTCTTTCATTTGGTCTCAATATAAAAATTATAAATAAAGTTTAAAGCAATTAAGAGTAATTAAATCATATTTTTGCGTACTTATTTATTTACAAAGAATGTTTTAAAAGCATTTAATATAATTTTTCAAACTTTGCGCATGAATACAAACATTTACAAGCTCTTAACATCCAAATCACAAACTTATCGAAGTTCATTTACTGGCGCCATCTGTCGAGATCTATCTAAGTTATCATAGAATCGATATAACTGGAGTAAATTGATAATGTGTTTCAAAATTTATAAAATAAAGAAAATAATTTACATCAGCTATACTGCGAGAATAGTCCTTGCTGGAAAACAAATTATAAGCGTTTATATTACATCATTGTTTGTTAGATAAGTAATTATTGTGTGATATACGTAATGTATATACACCAAGTTCCGAAAGAAAAGCAAATTTTATCTCTTAATTTCATGAAAGAAATTTAAAAATCTTATTTTTTTTTATGAAGAAAAGTTTCTGATAACAAAGTAACATTTTTTAAGTAATTCCTCAAACTTTCGATTATATTCGAATTAATTTTACTGAAACTTTTGCTTATAAATATATAATTTTTTAAAATTTTGTTTGATTTAATTATTTGAAAAAAACTTACTCGGTCAATGGTGATTAGAAAGCAAAGGATTTTTCATGCAAAATTGTTTTAATGTTTTCCCCCGCTTTCGCCCGTTGCGGTACTATAATGTACTCTTAATAACTCACCATCTATCTTCCTTTATATATTATTATTTGAATATTTCTCTATAAAACCTCTTCAAATAAATTTCGTTGCATAAATTCAAGTTCTCATAAATGAATGAATAAATAAAACAAAAAAATGTTAATAATTTTTTAATGTGAATTTGCCAAAAAGCGGCAAAAATGAGAAAATGATGAGAAAGGGGGAAAACGAGTGAATGAGAGAGGAGAAAAAATATCTTTAAAATGTTTGCTTTTAAACACTTGACTTGAAACTTTTTTAAAGAAAAGCATACAATTTCCTTTCGCAATAAAGAATGAAATCAAAATAAATGGTCACTCCAGATAATACAAAGAACGAGTTTATGTGAACTTTACATAGTTTAAATGTTTGTTTCTTTGCATTATATGCACACATTTAATCTTGTATCGCAAAAAAATTGATCCACTCGATTGCTAGTTTATATAATTTAAGCAATCAATACAAAAGAATTTAGAAATGTAGAACGTTTCTGCGTGACAGACCCAATATGTTTAATGTATAAACTCTAAAAAATAAATAAAATTAAAAAAATATTTAAAAAATCTTTTTGGGTGCTTGTGATATAGTTGTCGAACAGGAACAGGTAAACTATACTTCCTATTAATCTTATTTCAAGCAATCTTGCTCGAGAGATATTCAGTGACGATATCTCCATTGGAAATCAAGGTAAATTTGTGGGAGCTAGTCGAGATGGTAGTTCCAGGGACGTCTTAAGGCATGGGCCAACTGGGCCCAGGCCCAGAGCCTCACCAAATTTGGAGCCTCGTCTCATTCTCGACTCAGTCTCGGTAAAATAGTGATTCGAATAATTTCAACGTTCAAATGTTTATTTTTGGTTGTATTCTCCGAAAAACTGAGAATTTCGGAGGATGTGTCAACTGGCTACATGCAGGGACGTCTTAAGGCATGGGCCAACTGGGCCCGGGCCCAGGACCTTGTATCGCTCTCGACTCAGCCCTAATAAAATCATGATTCGAATAATTTTAATGGTCAAATGTTATTTCCGCTTGTATTCTCCGAAAAACTGAGAATTTCGGACGATATGTCAACTGGCTATATGGGATGACCATCGTCCATGTATAGGCTTAGGCTTCCCACCATATGCCATTATTACTCATTCAGTCAAAAGGTGGCAGTCGGTCGAGCCAGTTTGATGTCATTGTTTGTTTGAGTATTTGACAACGTTTGCTATATACTGTCTACTATTGAGATAGGTATTGACATAGGTGGGGCCTGTATTTGTGTAAGGGCCAGGGCCTACTTTTGCGTAGTGGGCCAGGGCCTCAAAAAGTCTTAAGATGTCCCTGGCTACATGTGGGATGACCGTAATCCAAATATTGGCCTATTCCTACCACCATACCCCATCGTTACTCATTCCGTCAAAAGGCGGCAATCGGTCTGGAACGATCTGTGCAATTGTATGTCATGCACATTTATTTGCTTCGGGTGATTGTTTGTACGAGTATGCTATGTACTGTTTACTTTTAAGGGTCATAGGTGGGTCCTCCCTTTTTTTTTTGGTCCCAGGGCCTCAAGGAGTCTTTAGACGTCACTGGGTAGCTCTTTCTCTCTCTTTCTTCACTATCTGAGGACACAAAGACATGATTGAATCTAACATTCAAAATCTAACACTCAAACTCTGTTATTCTATAAAACCTTTTTTTTTTAAATCATCCTGACAGTCTTAACTGGGCTTTTCATGTTAAGTGTATGTTTCCTTTTAAGTAATGTGAAGATTTAATTACACATATTATGTTTTCAATCTATGTATATTGTTTAGCGGATTAATATATTATTTGTATAAAATAACGGGTTATTTATATTATTAATGAGAAGTGTCACCCGTTAAACTCAATAAGTTTTCATGCAGCTTAATCTAAATGGAAAATAGTTGCTCTATCTCTTCGATGAGCTAAAATAGTCCTCGAATATTCTAATGCGCAATAAATTAACGATTAATCAATCAATTGATCGATCAACTAAAAATAACTCTTGTGAAAATTTCGAAATAATTAACATAAGGTATTTTTAAAAGACTCTCAAAAAGCGTGGTAATTGTTATCAAACTTCTATGGTTCTCTAATAAGGTCATGAAAATAAAATGAATTGTTAGGATATTCTGATAATCAGATTTTGATATTACACACAGAGAAAAAAAAAAGGTAGAGGGACTGTAATAAGAAACACTTTTTTAAAGTTTAATACTGAAATTAATACAATCCTAGGAACCTTGAAGTATTACCCCATTCAAAGAAAAAATTCGTATTTGGCATAATTGTTTTTGTTTCGAATGAGTGGGTGAGAGTTATATTAACATCAAGCTATAAAGCTGCACAAGGATTATTGGCGACGAACCTCGTAATTCTGAATCATGGTCAAGGGACTCGCACGGCATCTGAGCTGCCCCTCCCCTCTCCTAAATTCCACACCACACTTAAGGGAGGGACGTTTGAACCTCGACAGATTTAAAGTGCATCGGCTCGCCCCCTGTGCATGGCGAGTCTTCAGGGGGGCAAGGCTAGAACTCATGACATGCTGCCACGAGTCCTTGACCTTGTTTTTGTTTTAACTTAAAGCTTAATATGTGAGCATGCCGATAGTAATAAAGCATGCAGATTTACATCAGTGAAATTTGATTTATATGTTTTAATCGTTTCTAAAGCTCTAATTTTGGTTTCACCTAAAACCGGCTAGTTTAATATAAGGACTGATGAAAATTAGATTCAAATAAGCTGTAAAGTTCTTATGTGGAGTAATGTGGGAGTTCAAAAAGTGAAGTTTGTGTGTGCAGAGGTTACATCTTCATTTTTGACTGAGACTCAAATTTAAATACATGCGATTTGAAAATATTTGTAAAGTATCGATATTACTGATAAAAATACTTTTGTGACTGAATGTTAAATTGTAATTAAAATTGCTACAATATTTTTACTTTAGAATAATTTGTCGAAAATAACACTTAAATGTATCAAATTTAACATATTTCTCTTAATGAATTTTTGTATTTCCAATTACTAAATGGACACGATAACTGATTGGTCATTGTTGCAAAGTTGTGGTCAACGTTGTTTCGGTCGAGTCGTTTAAAACCTATCGGGTTGGCACACATTAAATTTGTCGAAACTCAAAGTCTTAAGGTAGAGTTCGATGCGATGCCAGGTGCCGTCTTCGTAACTTTGACCTTGACTCAAAATTACGAAGTTCTTCACCAATACTTCTCGTATCGTCACCAATGGTCCTCCCCTATCCAAAATGCGACGTAATAAAAAAAAAATCAAATAATGAAAACTGTTCACAAATAAAAACTTATAATCTTTTTTCATGATAAATAATATTCTTTTTCATGGTTATAGAACATGTATGGTACTGAGTTTAGATGAAAAAGTAATTACCGTAAAATCCGGCGTATTACGCGCACCTACACTTTCAAGCTGCATTTTTTAATTTTTAGGTATAAAATTAAAAAATATACGTGCACGTTATACGCCGCACGTTATAAGGGGGGTGCACGTTATACGCCGTATAACGTGCACCCCCCTTTTTTAAGAAGGAACCTGAAATGTACGTGTTTTGCTATGAATGTGATGTTTTGAACTCATTTATTCGGGGTATTATCCCAGGCTTTTGAAAAAATAGTATAATTCTAGAACTGCAACTCTTTAAGTTCATTAGGTATGTCATTTTTTTTTTAAATAAACAGCATTTCGATACAATTAGAAATTTAGCTTTTCTTATGCTCTTTTTTTTTTAAAAATTTTTAAAGCTCTCATTTTTATGTCTTGCGTATACGCGCACCCGTAAATGTCGATCTTATCTTTTGTGTTAAAAATGCGCGTTATACGACGGATTTTACGGTAACATAATTGATAACTATTTCTTTTATTTCAATGCTTCTAATTATCTGTATATCTTTACAACATAATATCCTTTTTACAATATAATATTAAATAATACATGATACACTCACACACAATATTACATAATTGATATTCTTGAAAAAATTTACAATATAATATTAAAGTATTTATGTTTGCTCTGAGCAACTAGGGAGTAAATTAGTTTTTCCCCCATCAAGAGATTCTTTTTTTTCTATTATTTAAAAATACCTAATAAAAAAGCTTGACACGTACGCATAGGAATTCTTGTTGTCTGAAGGACAAACAGATATCAAATGTTGCAAGCAATGAATAAATTTCGGTTGTTTATCTACAGCACTTTCTCCGATTCGACTAAGCACACTTCGTATAACAACCGTTTCACCTCTTTCAATCATATTACTCTGGCGAAAGAGGACTCGGTAAAACAATTGTTCCGCAATAAATATGTTATTCTCTTCCCATACTTTTACGAGTTCAAGTGTGCTAGCAAATTCTGATGTGTGTTAAAAAAACTGGGGGAAAAAATGGTGTTATAATATCTAAATACTCGTAACTTTTAAGGTCCTCAAAAAGAACGGCAGTAAAATCTATTCAAAAACTGGAAGCATAGGGAGACCTACATAGTATAAAGTTATTGAAAATTGGTGAAAATTTGTATTCATATGGAAATTCTACATCATATATTAACCCTACCACAGTTAGAGATATGAATCTTCATTGTGACAAAATATTAATGTACTTCTATTAATTAAAGTTCATTATTTTTATAAGGCATTTATATTACCTCCCTTCGAATTTATAAAAGGAATAATATAAATACATCTCGATGGATTAAAACATTGCGTTTCAAATTAATTAAATATAGCTTATTTAATTAAGAAATGCATGCAATAAAATAAACCTAAATATTAAGTTAATAAGAAAAAATTATTAAATGAATAGCAGTGAGTAACGTTAAATAAGTGTGAATCCATGTATTAAATAATAAAGCAAAAGAATTATTATTGTTTAAAATTACCGAAACTGCCATCGTCTTATTATTTTTTTACTGTAAATAAAACCTGAATAACTTCTAAAAAATGTTTAATTATATAGATTTTTTAAAATTTTAATGTATCCTTTTAACCGTTTCATTTATAAAAATTGTGCAAATGGTAAACTGCTGGTATTGTAATTAACTTGAGCCACAAGTAAACACTAAGCACTCGATAAACTGTGGGTATTAATGGCGGAAGATTACAGGTTAGCAAGTGAGAGAATTTTTGTTTTCGTCATTTCCTCTTTCTCTATTTTCGTGAATACAATAGACTCTGACTCGTCGTACAATACTACCGAGATAACGAAATGAGATTGCTATGTCAAATAATCTCTCTATAATGAATTTAGTTCTATTAACATGACTCTCTCTGGGGGAGGAGGTTATTAATTAGAAATTTGTCGGATGTTATGTACATGGTATTAAATTATTCTAGAAGTTGATTGTACTTTAACGAAAGTGTTTGAGACATCCTTGAAAGTTTTAAGCGGTGTCATTTGACAAATATTTCGAGGCATCTGATGTTAAGCCAATTTGTTTTGATTCAGTTCAGTGTCTAACGCAGCCTTACAAGAGTTTAATTAAGCTTTAAAAGTTGTTTAAAATAGCACTTTTACTCCTTTTGGATAAATGTAGAATATTTTTTAAACGAAAAAATAGTAGATAAAAGCACAAAAAAAAAAAAAAAAAAAAAATTTCATTACTTTTCTCATTTCCCTCCCCACACAATTTTCTTACCTGTGTGTTTAATCACCATCCATGCTTTTTTGATAATCCCTAGCAAAAAATTATAAAATATCAAGTTGGAGTTCAATCCTTACTAAACATGCTTTATGAATTAACTTTTAAGAGAACTGCACAGTAATTATATTAATCATTGAACTTGCTAGATTATAAATCCTGTAGTCAAATGTCAAAGATAACACTTGAAATTTTCAAACGTCTCTTTCTCGCCACATAAGTACCCTGAAAATCAATAGAATTCACTAAGTCAATTCTTCCCATTGTACTAAGCAAGCAGCAGTGAGGTATACAAGGGTGGGGTTGGGAGTTCATTCCCCCTCCCCATAGACTAGTGGTCACCAACCCCCGGGTGACAATTAAAAGTTTGGAGAGCACTGCTGTAGACCAACAGACTTTTAATTTTTAGTATAGAAATTACACTTCAGTGTTTTCGTTTACGTGTTTTTTAGAATATAACCACCCCTATATAAAAGGTGTCTTTGTAAAATGGAATTATTTCACTCATAATTCCGAAAATACACTGTACTTAATCTACATAGTAATGGGAAATCTTTGGGGATTGGGAAAGTCTTTCCAGGGGAGTGTCATAGATACGAGGCTGATCAAGCCTCTCCCAGTCATATTCTGAATTGTTTGAGTTTTACATATGACAAGGTTTTAGGAAATCCTCTTTTGTTTCTGGATTTTTTTGGGGACTTTTAGTTTTATGGAGATGGTGTAGCAGAGCTGCACCTTCTGGGATAAGAAACAACAACTTAATCTACCGGAAGAAAAATTTAGAAAGTAGTTAAATTTGTTTCATGAAAACAACATATTTTTTCACAGAACTATTTTTAAGAAAATTGAAGTTGATTTCTGACACAAAAATTTTGACATGCTTTTATTTTATTTTTAGGGAAAAATTTTAATTTTATGATGTTAGTGTAAACAGCTTTGAGTTCAGCGCATATCAGTAGCTCCTCAAAATAGATAAGCAATCTAGCGTTAAAGTGAGATATAAAATTTTATCTCGGAGCTTAATAGGATCTCTAATAACAGGTAGAGAATAAAATAATTTTCTCACGCTTCTCTCGCCACTATATTCACTTCAGAATAAATGTTGCCCGCCTTAGAAAAAAAAAAGAATGATATTCTAAATACATCACACACACACACACACACATGTCTACACTCTAAAATATCCAAAAACTTTACAATAAACCAGGCCTTTTTTCTTTTTTTTTTTTAAGTATCACTTATAGTGATGAATTTTAATTTTTTTAATGGGCAATGTATATTTTTTGTGTGAAACTGGTTTGAGATGAAAAAATTTTCCTGTTTACTATAAAATATGAAACTTATAAAAAAAACGTCTTTTCATTGAAAAATTTATCGTATTTCCCTTTCCCCTCCCGAACTTTTTGCGATTAGTTTCAATTATAATTAATCAAATATGGAATAACTACTTCCGCAAAAACATTATCAGAAAGCGGCATTAGTATGGGATAGAAAAAAAATGTGACAATTTCTTAGTAATAAGAACTATCAAACCCTTTGTCTGGTAAGGTTCCCTGTGACTTATATAGCCTTACAAAATGCTTAACATGAAGTTGGGGGGGGGGGGCGATTGATTTAAATCTTTTATAAAACTATATTTACCTAGAATCCTGTGTGTGACTATCTTAAAAAATAAGATCCAAACTCGGAAATCAAATTTCTTTTCATATAAAGAAGAGAAAAATAAATCTTGAAACTCAATAATTAAAAACTCGAACGAGACTCAGAAACAGATTAAATTCTAATTTCAAAATATCACTGTATTAAATATTAAATTTCGTGGATTTATCATTACTTTTAGACACGAACAAATAAATAAAAAAAACGTTGAATTGGTCTTCATTGCACGAATTAAAAATCAAGGATAAAATATGAAAGAGAGGCTTAGTTTCAGTAATAAGTGTAGCTGATTGCAAATAAAGATGTCTCTAAATCTCATGGCTTATCTTTTTAAGTATTCTTCTGAACTAATTCGTGTTGCATCAGTCATGACCAATCTGGTTGTATCCAGTTTAAACAGGAGCAAGTTTCGAGCTTGAAACAATAGCAACCAAAAAGTCAAAAATAATTTAAAACGTTGTTATTGTTTAGTATAAGGCATAAATTGCTTCACTTAGAGACTTGATTGCTTGCTTTAAGTATCCATAAATTATTTAATTTTTAGTTTGTTTTTCCTTTTGTAGATTTATTCCGATTTTGGTTATAATTTCAACAATTCTTCATTGTTAGAAATTCCTAAATGCAAAATCGTCATATTATGTTTAATTAGATTACATTTTTTTAAAAAAAAAATGTTCCTAAATTTGAAATAAATATTCACAAAACTTACTTTAATTTATTTGAATATAGTATAACAAGTGAGAATTTAACAGTACACTATGGAGCACCACAAGGATTATGTACTATGAACCTCCGCCAAGAAAAGAGGACCGACACCGTGAGCTGGTATTCCGTCTCCTACCTAACACACCAACGAGAAGACACGCACACATTGTGTGAGCCTCGATAGATAGAACAACCTCTTCTTCAGGAGCACCTGGACTCGAACCCGCAACACAATGATCACGAGTTCATGGCCATAATCTCCAGGCTACTGCAGTCACTTGAATGCAGTGCAAAAGAAATGTCCTTAGAACATCCGAACTTCTTTCCTATTTTATTTATTTTTTATTAAAAAGTAATTAAGTCTGATTTTTTTAAAAAGAGTATTTCAAAAGTGTTTCAAAATTTAAAATATATTTCGTTATTTATACCACATTATGAGTTCCTTGACATCGTAAGATTTTAGACAGTTTGTGTCCCTGCACTAATACCTCATTATCAGTAGCACACACAAAAATTTTGCAAGGGGGAATCCACGGTGGAAAGCCCCGCAACTCGTATCATACCTCAAGACAACACCAATTGATTCTTCTAATTTTGTCGATTTTGTTAAAAAAGGAATAAAAAATTAATTATTGAATTAATAATTAGCATTAATTAATTAAATAAATTGTTAATTACAAGTACTTAATTAAATTTTACATTATATATATGTATAGGATTATCATGAATCGAAAAAAACTCAAGGGCTTTGAGGGATGTCTGGACCCCCAGGACACCACCCCTTGTGTGCGCCACTGCTCATTATCAAGATTTAATAGCTTAAAGTTAGCTTAAATTGGAATCATTTAAATCAAGAAAGTAAAATTACTGAAAATTGATACATATGCGAATAACTTGTTCACTATATCCATGCATAAAAAATAAACCTTTCATAAATTGTTATTATTTTTATTATATTACACGAATACTTTCCAGAACAATTTTATTTTGTCTTCTTATTATCCACTGAAGTTTTCAAATTGCTAGAATAACGTTAGGCACACATCTGCAATTTTTCTTGAAACATTGACTTAAAAGTTAAAGAATTATAGGTACCATTTTAATCATCAGCTATTTTCTGATTTCCGTAGCAAAAATGTTGCTATATTACCTGACTGGAATTGCACTCCCATTTTCTTTTTAAATATATATCCGTTTTACTATTTGAACGATAAGATGTGATAAATTCTAAAAAAACAGTAAAAAAAATTTCCATATCTTAAATAAATCAGACATCGTGAATAATTCTCTCTTTCTCAATTTAGTTTATTCTAATTTTTTTCTTTACTTTTTTGTCTTAGTGATAATTTTAACGGAAAAATAATCTATCCATTTGACCACTTGTGGGACATTTTAGTAATATACAGGAGGTTATTCGCACTTCATGGAAGCGATTTTGATATATAGTTAACTTTTATCAATAAATAACATGTTTTTTTTTGTGTGTGCCAATTTGCTTCTATCTGATAGCTATGATTCTTGATAATAGCTCGAGCTTGAATTTTTCGGGAAAGTAAACTTTTTCTTAGTACTGACATGTAAATTTTACTCCATTCCTCTTGAACCGTTTTCCAAAGTCCATTCAGTGTTTTTGGGTGCCGTTTTCTTAAAGCTCGTTTTAATAAACCGAAAGCACTATAGTTCATTAGAGAAGTGTAGGGTAATTTTACACGTACGTCAACAAATGGGATACACTTTATTCCTGTTTCTGATTCTTTCTTTGCTTAAAAAGTAGCAGTTGACTTCAACGTGTTTTAATTTGCTGTTGTTTGAAAATCCTACAACTATCATGAATCCTTTGGGAACTTTACTATAAACCAATGAAGACATTTCGACCGATTATTATCGTCAGTTGAGTAATAGAAAATTTATCTTCTTTTATTACAACCAATCACTTTAGTCAGTGCTTCTCAAACTTTCAATATTTGCGACCCAACATTAAATCATAATTTTCATCATGCCTCCCTTCCTTACAATTAACAATGTATTGAATACTATACCTTGACTTTAAAGCTACAATGCGACTTAAATCTGTTAAGTGCCACCAGCGTATTTAAACATCTCGCTCACCCAAAGCGTTAATTGCACCGGACGTATATATACGTCTTTCCGCAGTATGATCTTTTCTGTGTACTATTATCCATAAAATTATTTCGAAGACTTTTGAATGCAAAGAAAGGATCTTGACAGTTTTTGTGAAGAATTTGTTATTTATCCCCCCCCCCCCAAATACATCCCATACGTGTGCCTACGTGGAAAATTGTGGCATTGGGGAGCAGATTGCGTAACTTTTTATCTGCAGTTAAGGGATTAATTATGAACAGTACAAATTATTAAGATAAGTATTAATTTTTGTATACAATTAGATATATGACAAGCTCATGGGGTCACTGGTAATTATTAAATTTGCTGTAATAGTATTGTTAATTATGAAATACATTGTGCAGTACTGATACATTTAAAAGTTTATTATATCAGTGTAAATGTGTATTTTTTTATTATGTCAGAATGCATTTTGTTTGTTTACTTCCAGTAAATTAATAGTTTTTTAAATAATTATTTGTTTACGACTTTTCAATATGATCGCGGGCCCCTCGTAGAGTTATCACGCCCCACAGTTTGAGAAACGCTGGGTTAAGAAAACTCATGCCCCTTAAGTGTTATTACAAGTTTCCATTTTTCATCATTTAGGTGTTTTTTACAATATATAATTTTTTACAATTTGCTTTTCTTTCGGCGATATGTTTTATAAAAGGAGATGAATTTTAGAGATTTAGGCATCTTTTTTTACTTTAAATCTTTATGAATGATTTTACATACAGTACTGGAAGACATTCCTAGTTTCAATGAATTGAATCTTTGAGTTGGCTGATTTTCTTTTAGGTTCAGAGACATCTCTTTCGTGAGAGTTTGCATGCTTTTGAACATTCTTATGATGAAGTTTTGTGGTCATTTTTTCATTTTTACTTTCATCCACGCATTTCTTTCTCTTTCAAATTTAATATATTATAAATACCTTAACTGTAACCGATATTCTTACAACACTTTATAATTTGTTGATACGAATATTTCTCCTCGAAAAGTGCAGTTATGTAATCTTCAAACCATATATCAAGTTTTTTTAGCCATTTTTAAAATAAATCTTTTACTTTACATTTCAATCAAAAGAAAACATTAGCAGATGATTATTCTGAAGTTACCAAAGTTTTATCTCAAAATGCAAAAGGGAAAACTAATTCTAAAATAGTTTCCATAAAGTGCGAACGAACTTATGTATATCCAAAACGCTTTACTGTTTTGTAGCAAGTTTGTTTTTATGTGGGCTATCATATAGTAACATGGAGAGATATACCTCGATGCATTTCTTTTACCAGTAAAATTATCAAGAGTAAATCGAAGAGAGATTTAATGTGCAGATTAATGTCTCCTTCGAGTATTTAATTTAACTTATTTTAATTGAGAAGAATATAAATTGTTGGAAAAAAAGCTAAGGAAGTTATAAAATAGTTGAAAAGGATTCCTTCAATCGGTTAAAAAGTACCTCGTGAATTTAAACGAGTAAATAAATGCCATTTGTTGTAAAAAAATGGGCATGAACCAGTGAAGTAATGAATGACAGGCTACACTGGAACAGGAAAAGAACCAGAAATAAGTTGACTTTTTAAGATGCAAGTAATCTGATTTTAAAGACCACGAATCCAATTTGTAACAATTTTTCATATAGAAAATCCCTATATATTACTATCATATTATTATATGTTTAAGTGAAAAACTGCATATATATAATTATTGAATATTTCTAAATTTTAAGTACGAAGTTTGATAAAGAGGTTATACGTTACTTCTTTTTGGAGTTACGTGCTCTTTTATCAAACAACACAAACTTGTACAAATAATTTTTCACATTTTTCTGCTTAAAAATGCGTTTCAAGCCTCATCGGGTACTTTAATTTTAAGCAAAAATAATCTTGACAAATACATCCCATTAGAATTAAACAATACACTTTAAAAAACGGCGTTTGGAATTATGTGGAAGTTTGGAAAAATTGTGTACGGGGGCGCGACAAGAACTCCAGTTCTGTAATCAATCACTAGAATGAATTTCTAGATAAATTGAAATGAATAAAAAGGAATTGTAAGAATATGCAATATCTTTTATCACAAAATCCCCTTGAATATTTTAATTTTAAATGTATTTAGTTATATTGCGAATTAGGTACTGTGTGCTCTAGTTTTTAAATGCATAAAAAAACATGGAATGATTAAAAGTAAAATCTTTCCAATAATGTATTTTTTTATTAAAACAATGGTAGAGTACTTTTATTAAAGCAAAAATCATGCGTTTTTATTGTATGTCAGCGACTTTTCTATTCTACATGCTTCGAACTTATTTTTTACCTGGTACTGGAATTGTATAAAGTCTCAATTAAGATATCGATTTTATTGAACGTGGCTAAAAATTTTGAGTTTTGTAGCCAACCAATCTTTTGTAACTCTAGAGTAATATTGCTTCAAATTGTAGTCATTATTTAAAAGCAACAAAAAAAAATCAATAAAGCAACTAGAAAATCAGAAATGTTGAATTCAAACAATGCACAATCCGTTATAAATATTAATAACGTGGTTATTTTCCCCCGTGAAATGCAGTGAGAAAGGGAAAACAAATATCTTAATGAAACAAAAGTTGGGAAATTTTTTCAAATTTCGTTTAATCAAAAGTTGCAGATCAAACAAAGTTCCGAAGTGGTCAAACATGTTAAGAAAGAGAGAGAAGTGAACTCACTTCACCTGAGCACACTTTTGATACTCCAGTAGATTTCAAAAGAGATCAAATCTGTTTCAGCTGTCACGCAACGGCTGTCTTCCGCAGATAAAACAGACGATTTATAATAAGCAATACTGAAATGACAGTTCTTAAAGAAAACGGTAGATATTTTTTTTCCCTCCTTTGCAGCTGATTTTCAAGCTTACCGAGCTCAGCTGATAAATAATGTGAGTACACCTGATAAAAATCGCTGATGTCATTTACCACGATATTAAAATATGAATGAGAAATTAAAGCATGTTTCTCTAAAAAAGTTTTTGGAGCACTGTTTGGCTTATTTTAAAGGCGGTCTATGCTTTAAGTATAAAAGAAAACTTTTCAGATTGAAAAAAAGAACATCCTTATATATATATGTGGTAATAACGCATGCATTTATGCTCATAATATTGTGTGTTAACAATTTAGAAATATTCAATCAACTTTTCGTTTTTCTCTATAGCACGTGTAAAGCAAAATTATATTTATCAATACGGGTAGAGGTAAAATATGAAATATATTTGATGCAGAAGAAAATTGACTAATTGAAATATAAATGGATAGTGTACAAAAATGGGTTGCTTTAAGGCATGCCAGTGACATAAGAATGTGATATCATTGGTGCACACAAGGGGGGGGGGGTCCCCGGGTCAGAACCTCCCCCCCCCGAAAGGCCTAGATTTTTTTTCGATTGATTACATTCCTATGTATTTAGAACTTAAAATTAAATTAAGTTATTTGTTATTAATAATTAATTTCATTAATTAATGCAATTTTTTATTCAATAAATAATTTTTATTTGTCCCCGAAAATAGACAAAATTAAAATAATATTTTGGGTGGCGTTTTAGAGCATGATACGAGAATGGTAGACTTTTGACCCTGAACCCCCTTGACCCCCCCCCATAAGAATTCCTGTGTGTGATATTAATATTGAAGCATATTTTTTATTTTGATAAAAGTTCAAATTTGAATCTAAATTATACATATAAAGTAGAAAAATGACTCACTCACCCTAAACTCCTCCACCATTGTATACACTGACTTCCTGACATTGGCAACATGCACGGGATCCTTTGGAAATTATATTTTTATATTACCTTACAGTGAGTGAATATAAACGTCACGCTATATAGCTACATGAGGGCTGTTGGTGATGAACTTCGTTGTTTTGAGGCTCGGATGACACCTGAAGGGGCACCACCCTCTCCTAACTACCACACCAACGGCAGGACGTTGAGCCCCGACATATTTACCTTAAATTGACCCCCTCTACACGGTGGGTCTTCAGTGGCACTAGACTCGAACTCATGGCACACTGGCCACGAGTTTGTGACTATAATCAGTAGGCTACTGCGGCCTTCATCCTCCTCGAATTATTTTTTGCTGTGAAACAACATTATCATTATTAGTTACAAAGGATATGGAAGGCACCGTGTATCAAATAACGTAAAGTTGGCATCGAATGACTATTTATGATTCTGTGACCCAACAAAATACCAATAAAGAAAACAAAATATTGATATCTAACTGTACCATCAATTGTAATCTTATGCTCATTTGTAGTTAATTATTATTATTATTATTCTCGTTTTAAATATATGCATTGTTACAAAAATCCCACAGAAACACAAACTTTTTGAAAACCACAGCACATGTATTTCACTTTTCGATTGAAGTAAAAGGAGCCTAAAAGCTGTGCTGAAATTAACAACAGTGTTGATTTGAACTACACTTTATATTATTTTAAATTGTTTTGAATATTTTATAGTTCGTTTTGATAGTAGTTTTAATTTCCACAAATGTTCATTTCAAACACTATAATGTCATATAGTACTTTTTTTAAATAGTGACACAGAAATAATAGTAAGAATTTCATAGTATATGATTTGGAAAAGTAAAACGGAAAGTAATGTTACCCTAAGGAACTGAAGCGACTGACACCAATACTAGGGACGCCATTGCTGAAAATGTGGTTGAAAATCTTTTTAATGCGATTAAAGGTTATACCCTAACACAAAAAAGTAAAATTTCAATCATTTTATATTTTTATAACAATGTTTTGAAATTTTTAGCCTGTGAAATTTAAAATAAGCTAAATTTCCTTTTGGACATTGGTGTGAAGACTTAAACTAAGGTTAGATAAAATCTTAAAGAAATGTCGAGGAAGCAAGTTAGTTGTTGATAATAATATTAGGGAGTGTGAAAAACAGACCCGTTAATAAAGGTCAGCTTTCCTTTTCTCTGTAATTTAGAAAGAGGAAGGACTACTTTTTTTAAACAAAAAGAGGTCATAAATGCAGTTAAAATAGAATTAATATAATACTAGATTATTCTATTGTGTAAGCTTATGAAATCCGAAAGCGATACTAAAACTGGAGCATCTTTCAGTTTTATAAGGACAATTTGAAACACAAGGATCACCAGTTAAATGTTTTTAATTCTAAACATTGCTTTTTAGAGCACAGAATTATTTAAATACTCTGCAATATATACATATATATACTGCTGGCCATCATTAAGATAGCAACATCATAAAGGAGGATTGATACAAATTGATATGAATCAAATAAGATGCTGGGATATGTAAATGACAAGAGTTTAAGTTCAATTGAATGAAGCAGGAGAGAGAAACGACATCTCAAACTCTGTTTAAAAGGAAAGTAACTCGAGGGTTTTCATTTAGAAATCCCATTTGACTATTGGTTGTTTGAAAGAAGATCATGTTATGCCTCATGTACGAAGAATAAATGACTACCAGTATGTACTGGAATTTATGTAGTTCATCGTACCACTATATTATTATTCGTATTTGTCAGAATCCATCGACTGTCATGCAAATATAGAAATTATGGATTTAAGAGTGTCATCACTGCGATCATTATAATGCCCTCGCGTTGACTTAGAGAGCGACATGGATAAGAAATCAAATTATATCAAAACGATTATCATTATTACTGCTTCCTTCGACATTGCAGCATAAAGACGCCCTACGACAGTGGTGTACCTAACAACATAAATGGATGCAGGAAGACTACGTTGTTTTTAGAAAGACAAGTCCCGGTTTTGCGAGCAGCATCATTATAGACGTATTCGTGTCTGAAGACACCGAGGAGAACGCAGGTGGACCGCTTGCCTTCGATATCATCATACCCATTACCGAGTGTGATGGTATGGGCAGCCTTTCGGTACACGACACGGACTTTGCTTGTTTACATCGGTAATTTTATCAGCCGTTCGTCAAGACGGTCAGTGTTACATTTATCAGATCTTAAGGTCAGTGACTGTTTGCTATCTTCGGAGTCTCGGAGACATCATTTTTCACTTTCAACACCATAACTAAAGACTGCTTGTTGCCCGTTGTGTCCTGACCTACCTCAGCACAGCAGCCTCTACTGTTGCCCTGGTCAGCTCATTCGCCTGATTTATCACTCAATGAAAACATTTGATCATGCGTTACTGGGCCGCCATCGCTTTGCAGCCACTACGATAGATGAAGTGTGGAACACAAACTTGAATCAGCATAGAATGTAAGTATCGGTCAACCCAGCCCAGTTTGACTCGATGCCTTAATAGAGTAGAACCATTTTAGCTGTCAAAGGCCGTCGTCTGTGTGCGGACCCGTATACCCCGCAATTGCCTTCAAATTGAATCGGGTTTTCTCCCGTCTATGCTGCATATGTAAAGTTTCGTTACCTGGTTTCCTTCCTGGTGTTGTAATAATAATGACCAGTACATGTGTGTGTGTGTGTGTAGTAAAAAAAAAAAACGTTAGTGTGATTTAATAAAAATAATCAGCATCATCTTATTACTAACCTTTTAAATGTGTAAGCAATATACGTATTTCTTAAAAGTTATTACAAATTATGTTTTATAGCTACTTAAGTAATGTAAAACCTTACGTCAAGACCTAGCATATAAAGATTGCTTTAACGAGATTTAAATTCATTCATGCTGAAAGTTGCTGTATAGTTTCCCTTTTTGTCAATCGACTACGCAGACAATGAAGATATTTATTCGAGAAATAATGGACTTTTTGTACAGAAACATAAATGCAGAGCAGCAAAAAAAATAATGAAAAAACCGGACATGTCTGGTAAATGCCGTAAGGGTTTGATAATCTTATATTGAGCTCCTTAGACTTATTTTTCCCACTACGATTTGGTGGCCACAGTAACCTAATGGTGAAGGTAACGGACTCGTGGCTGGCGAATCATGAATTCGACCCTCGTACCGCTGAAGACCCACCGAGTAGGGGAGCGATGCACGTTAAATCTGTCGAAAGCTCAAACACGTCCTCCCGTTGGTGTGGTATGGTAGTTAGGAGAGAAGGTGTAAGCTGAGATGGGGGTCCTCGTGACATGACCATGGTTCAAAATTGCGAGTTCAGTCGCCAAAAGCCCTCGAGTAGCTGAACAGTGTGGCGTTAATTTTCACTCACTCACCCGTTGCGTTTTTGTATTAACTTAAATCTTAAACCACTCACAAACCTAGTTTAGTTAAAAATTTATTTTATCGATTGAATAGATTCTGTTCAATGTTTCTAAGTTTAAAATAAATTTTCCATTTTCTGATACATATATTAGTGTGAAAATGAAAGTATTTCAAATTTCCTGTTTTTCAATCACAGGGCATTTGTAATTTTCCAAATTCTATAAAGTTACAGAAAGAACTGTTCCAAGGCATAAATTAGGTATTCTCTTTGAACACTTGTTTTATCTTAAAATTATTTTACAATTTAATCAATCTCAATTATGTGTAAAATGTTTTTTCACTAATTTTGCTTAGTGCATATAATTAAAAAATGAAGTAAAATTTTTCTAAACGTAAGATTTGAAAATACAGAGGTATAAACAACTTTATTTCAATGGATTTTAGTAGTGTGCTTATTACAGGACTTAACTAAAAAAACTCAAAATTACGGAGCCCGAAATAGTTGAAATTTGCATCAATTAATGATAATGATTACTACCAGTGTCACGCATTACGAATAGGTACTAGCAATGAGCTTTCTTCTCTATGTATCCTTAATTCTTGATTTTTAGTTGGGTATATTTTTCTGATCATTATTAAGTTTAAAGAGTTTCAAGGCTTGATAGTTCTAAATGATAGAGCTTCTTAGCTCTCCTCCCGGTAGTTATATTAAAATTTTTCTTTGTTGGAAGCCTATATCTAAGCTTAAGTGATTTTAAATGTACATGTCTTGATATCAGAATAGAGTGTTTGTTGATACGGCTCTTTTTATAATTAGGTTTTTAAATTAATTTCTAGAAACGATCATTATAAATAAAGTTTAATATCAGTCTATTTTTACTACTTTTTTTTTATATTTTTCTTATAATTGTTGACAAGACTTGTAGCTCCTTTCATCTAAAAGGAAAGCAGAATATCAATTTTTTTTCATAACAATAAAATATGATGATTTTCTTGGTGTTTTGAAGCTAGTTTTGCGTTGGAAAAATAAGTAATGAATAGACAATTTCCTTCAAGCACAAAGGCAATTTCTTCCAAAAAAAAAAAAAAAAAAACGTAACTGTCACGCTTGTTATATAAAAATTAAAATAGTGACTTATATATTTACCATTTGCATATAAAACCAAATATTTGTATCTATGTCCTTAATTTGAAATTTATTTTCAAGAGTTTCGAAATTAATTTTGAACCTTGTCAAAAACCTGTCTCTTTATTTGCATATTTTTTCACATGTTTTGCTACCTAACCATTTGAGTACACACATCTTAGAAAATGAGGAAATATATATATTTTTTACATTTTTCTCAAGAAAACTCTTGTCGGGTCCCTTACTCACTTTTAAGTCTTACTTCTTCGTATATTAATGCAATCTTTCTTTAATGATATAAATTACTTCACAACATGAGAGATTTCACAAGTAGAAAATCTCTCCAAATTATGCAATTTGAAATTTCCCTACTTACAGTTCATTTACCTTGGCGTTTAAACAACATGATTTACAACCAATGATAATGGTTAGTGTTCATATTAAATGAGATATTCCTGTATCATGAGGGTTGGTTTGAAAAAATATGAAATCAGTATACATAAGATACAGAAGAATATATATATAAGATAGCCGTTGAGAGAAAAAACGTCTACCTGAGAACAAAATACATTCAATAGAGACATTTGCCCCTATTAAGGAGTATCCCATTTTAACTAGAAAGAAATTTAAATAAGTCTTGTTCATTACTGATGCAATACCCGTATAAGTTAATACCCTGTTTGTCTTTCGTGAACAATGCAACTTTTGTTATGTAAAAGAAAAGTTTCTTTCGAAACTACACACGTCAAAGAAACGGAGTTAAGAATTTTTTCATAATTTTGGTTTCAACGCTCTGCAAACCATGACGCCGATAAATATATTACTTTTACATTAATATGAAGGTTCACTGATTGAATTCCTCTTACAGCCAAGTATTCAAGAAGTACGACATTTATTAACAAACAATCAAGTCAAGTATTCAAGGAATAATTCCATTTAATTTATCGAGTGAGTGAATGTTTATTAAAGTCCCACTCTCTCTAAATCAACAAAAGGGGTATTGGCGACGCACCTCATAATTATGTACCACGGTCGAGTGAAGAGGTCGATACCAGAGCTGGCACCCCAATCTCCTACCACACCATATAAACGTGAAAACTTTGAGCCATGATAGTTTTAATTGCATCAGACCCACTGCACGATGGGTTTACAGTAGCATCAGGGCTTGATTAGACAACACTGGGTCACGTATTTGCGATCATGACCGCTTGGCTACCACGACCATCTAATTTGTCCAATGACCCATGCGAATCAAAAACCAGCTTAAGTTTTGTATACTGCCATCTTACTGAAAAAATCCTTAAAAAGAAAAAAGAAGTGAAAGCGAAAAAAAAAACGACAACTAATAAATAAATAAATATATATATATATTGACTAAATGAAATGGAAAATAAAAAAACTACTTTTTTTCCGCACTCAGAAAGGAGCACTTTTCTATACTTAATAACGAATTATGAAAGAATTTACTTCAATTTCGGTATTAAGGCACCTTTTCCTTCATCGTGAATAAATGAAAAATAGTTGAAGTAATTAAACGATTAAAGATATTGGAATTATGTTTCTCAGTATATAGTGTAATTGAAGTCTAAAATGTATTTTTAAAAAATATGTGACAGTAATTCATGTCTGTAACTTTTGTAATTCTGCAAAATGTTGGATTCTTTACAAAAGTGATAAACTACACGATGTGCAAAGTTTGTGAAACATTTTATTTTGCTTTGGCAAGCATTGATAAAGTATTTTGTCATTTGTTTTTGGATTTTTTCTGAGCTATATATATATATATATATATATATATATTGCAACTTTCGATATGTTGTCGGACCCCGATTTACCGAACACTTATTTAACGAATTTCGCGATTTAAGGAATGCTTTTTTCCCCGATTAAAATAAAGGCAGAAAACGTCTAATTAACGAATAATAAACCTCGAATTAACGAATTATTTGAACAGATGAAAAATATATTAGTTTGTATTAGAAAAAAATCGGACTTTTTTCAAATGACATTCCTTTATGATTTTAACGATTATGTTACAATTGATGACGGACTGTCTGTGCAACTGAAATTGAGAATTGAAATTGATTTGTTGGAGCTAATGAATAGCTATTGTGATGCAGAAATCGAGTATGAAACTTCTGTTAAAACTGTTACATTTTCTAAAGCTTTATATTGTTTGGAAATTGTGAAAACATACCTTATGCTGCTGGATATAAATGACCCAGTACTTTCTTCTCTGCATAAAGTCAAAAAAAAAAAACTCTTTTGAAGTACGAACCTAAAAGATTGTCAAATATGTGTTAGTCAGCATTTTAAAATTTCCATTAAACTGGTGCGTTAATAAAACCCTAATAATATTTTTAGCTGCTGAATAAAAAATGTATAATTTTTAACTATGGATAATTTTGTACAGTTGCTTATTATAGAATTTCCAAAAGGTAAGTGAAAAAATTTTTTTACTCCAATATTACGAATAACTTCGAATTAACGACTAAAATGTTTGGTTCCAATGAATTCATTGAATCGGGGTACGACAGCATTTCTACAAAAAATTTTCAAAGATATATCGAAAATAAAATTCATGAAAATGCGAAACTAAAGAGATTTCACATGGCATTAATAATGTAACCTAATGTTAATATGCTCTAGTCATAGACTAGCGGTGCAATTTTGGAAGTACAATGTTGGGATAAACTGATTTCTCAAACGGTACTCGATTGGATTATTTACAAATAGAACGCACATACACAATCTTGAATGTGAATATCAATTAAATAATAAAAGTGAAATTTTATTTGGTACCTCATTTTCTAAATGTTGATTCTAAATCAAGAAAAACTTTGATGTCCAGTCAAAAGTTACGTGTGAGAATTCTCCCAATTTTTTTCACTGTTTGATCTTCGATGAAATCAAGAATCAAATCTGCAATTCTCAGGCCGCTAAATAGAGTTTTCGGGGATTCTCGAAGAAAATCGGTGAAACTGAACACGATATAAATGGTTTTCTAACTCATTTACAGAGACGACGACAGGAATGTAGTAGGGTTTGCAATCCCGTGTTATATTTTCAATCCCGAGATTTCGGGATTACATTATCCAAATCCCGGGATTGATCCCGGGATTAGGATTGGACTAATTATTAAATATACTTACACATTAGCGTAGTTGAAATTGCATAATAAAGCTAAAAATATAATTAAAAATTGGTTTAATAATAATTTTATTGAAACAAATAAAAAAATTTATCATAAAAAACAAATAAAAATAGTAAATAATTAAATTTTAAAAAACATATCTTCATTTCTTGTGTTACTGTAAATAAGCTTTAAAAAACACAGATCGTACAGCGTTTCATTGTTCAAACGGCTTCTTATTTTTGTAACAAATTGTCCTGCCGAAGAAAATGCTCATTCGGATTCTATACTAGTAAATGTTGTCGTCATTAAATAGGAGTATGTTCTTCTCAGGTAGTCACCAAGTCTCCCTCCATTTTCGAAAAAAAGAGACATTTCTTTTTGAATTTTTTTGATCAAAGTGTTTCAAATCTAGTAGACTGCCTCAGGGCATATACCTCTTTGATAACTTTATCTAGTTCTTTTGCTACACTTATTGTTTTTTGTGTTTTAAATTGGTCCAGTTATTGAACCAATTTCAAGTGTTACCTTAATTGAAATAGAAGATCCATTTGCACGAGCCGTTGATAACGCAAAGGGATTTGAAGTATCTCAAGTCTTTCAATCAGGTCCGCTATTAATTGATGTCATTTAATTGAAGAAAGAACTGTGACAAAATCTATCCTTGCGATGCTGCTTATATTATTGTGTAAGTATTACAGTGAGACACTTAGATCAGAGTGACGTTCTCCCATACGAGAAATGAGAGCTGCATATATATATTTACTTACAGCACTTATAATTGCACAAAAATGTCTACGTGCATATTTCATAAACAAAATATAAATTTTCTAAGAGAATTTGGATGAGAAAATTTTTTTCCTGGATTAGTCACTTTAATCCCGGGATTTCGGGATTGGAAAAAACACCGAGATCCCCCGGGGCTGCAAACCCTAGAATATAGCTTATAACAAAAGAAGCTATTCTTTAGTATTCTACACACTGTGACTCTTGACAAAAAAAAATTTTTTTTAAGAAAGGAAAAAACCGTATCTTTTTTCTTTTTTAAAATGGGAAAAGATTATGAACTGTATCATTTGATCAGCATTTTTAATAATGGAAGGTTCAGGAAATTCGCACTATAAAACAACACGAGAGTTATTGGCAACGGACCTCGTAATTTTGAATCAGGGTCTAGTGACGAGGACTACACCCGAGCTGGTACCCCCTTTTCAAAACTTCCCACCACGCCAACTGGAGGACTTTGAGCCTTGACAGAGAGTTCACGTGCATCAGCCCCTCTACACGGCAGGTCTTCAATCGTACTAGGGCTTGAACTCATAACACGCCAGCTACGAGACACATGAAAAGTTCAAGATACGATAATAAGCATTTCTATATATTATGTATTTGAAGGTTAATTTTCAATTTATATTCCCCATTTGCAAAATAATAAAATATGTACTGGTTTTTAGTCCTGATCAAAATTGTGATATCGAGAAAAATCTCAAAAACACTAGAAAAGTTTGATCAAATTTTTCATTTAGCATAGTAATTGTTGCATATGTCCCTATATGTATAAAATCCTTCGTGAAGTTTCGTGGAAGATACAAAATCTTTTTCAGATTTCCGACAAAAAAGAAGGATGAATCACCTTCCGCAATGAAGTGGAGAAAAGGATTCCTATTTTGCGGAAAATGAGTCATTGTTGTTTGCTTCAGCATTTTGGCTGAGTTGGTTGAAAGAAGGGAATGGGAAATTAAATAGCTTTAGGCAGCAAATAAGAAAAATATTCAAATTCATCTCCTCAAGATGTAGGATAAGGTCCTAAGAAATAGAATATATGGACTTTAATAAGAATGGTAGTAGGATGTTCGAATGCTGAGCTGTAGTTTATTCATGCTCAGGTGCTTCGGCGCCAATGGCAGGGGGTTTCTGAGGGAGGGTTAGATCATTTCACACTGCTTAGAATTAAAACGCTGGAGCTAGGGAAGAAAAAACGAATTTGTCTGCGTCTGAATGTCACAGGAACATAAATCGCGTGATAATTGTTGTTTGGTTATCATAATTTTTTTTCTAAGCACACTTCTCATTTTCGGTATACGTTTTAATGCTTAAAAAATGGTTTGTTTGAAATTTTTTCCACTTAATATTTATTTATTTATTTGACATAGAAATAATTTGAGGATTTTCATATTCTGGCGCGTTATGAAAGGCATTCTATTTTGTGGAAATATTACTAAAAGAAGCTCTAAATAAAAATGAATGCTTATATTCCTTTTTCTTTACTTCCCACGACACAGAATTTTACGAATTGCTTATTTCTTACAATTCTTCATCACCAATGGCTTGGTAGTTTATCATTATATATATCTTTTAAAATATATGTGCTTCGTAAAGTTAAATTTACCATTCTTATTGCTGACGGCTTTTGACAATTACTGCATTGGTACGATTCTTTAAACATTTTTCCGAAATCCATCCAGTATTTTCGGTAGTGAAATCATTACTTGTAGTAAATTAATCGTAAATAATATAAATAATAACAATAAATTGAATGTAAATTAATTGTAGCAGTAGCAACAATTATATGTGTCATGGAGTTATCATCATTACTATAAAACGGATTAAAACTTAATAGACCACATAATTCCTAACCCCTTAACTTGCACGATCGAGTTATTTGGATCATGCTAAAATAGCCAAACTGTTTACAAACGAGGTAACTCGGGCGAAGTATTTCATTTGCTGCTGTAATTTTCACACTCGAATACAAGCCATCGCCGTCTGCCCTCTCGAAACTGATTGCGATCTGTCGTCATGATTTCGTAAATTTAGATAAATATTATTAAAAAGAACTCTTTCATTTGCTAGGCATTAGCATTTGGAACGCATATGTTTGTATAAAAGAAAATTTTGAGGTGAAAGAAAAATTTAGATTTCAGAAACAAATTAATAGAAAGACTTACACAAAGTTATCATAACAAACGAAAGATTAAAAAAAAAATTGGGTAGACCAAAATCTACGACTAACGAAACGTCATTTTCCCAGTTTTATTCCACCATCAAAAAAAGAAGCTTCCACAAGATATTGCGCTGTGCTTTGAGCTAAAAGAGACAGCAAAAAAAAAAAAAAAAAAGGAAAAGAAGAGTGAGAGCTATTACATGAGTGATAGTTGTAATGATGGGCTATGTACTGCACCTTGCTTCCTAATATATGAGACAAAATAAAATTTTGAATAATCTTTCATAATAAACACTACTATTATTCTTAGTTCTGCTGAAAAAGTATAAATACATATTTTTATTGAAAAAAAATTTTTTTTTTCGAAACAGCTATTCGAAAAGAAAGCTAATGAAAGTCGATGAACTTGCAAGATTGTAATATTCGACTCTGATTTAAAATGTGGATCAAAATCCAAAATTAAAATTAAAATATTGATGGATTTTGTTTTTATTTCAGGCCAAAACAAGATTCTAAAATACCTTTCCTCAAATAAAAAATAAAAAATTGAGTTTTTTCTGTTGGCTTTTTTTTCAAGATAAGTCAGCGTTAAGGGATTAATATGTGTCCGACTTAAGTCTAAAATTCTTTATGCGGGTATTTTTACATGTACTCTAAAACAGTGGGAAAATCTACTACGGATAAAAAATGGCTCGTCTTCTCCTGAAGTGAAACTGAAACTTTTGGATTCAGAAAGATGGAATATAGGATTTTTTTATAATTCTTGTACAGAAAAATTACTTTGACACATATTGTGGCTGTGGTAGCCACAGTCACAGACTTTTTGCCGGTGTGGTTATGATTTCAAGCTCTATTGCCATTGAAGACCCACCATGTAGAAGGGCTGATACGAATCTATCGTACCTCAAATTCAGCCCGTTGACGTGATATGGAAGTTCGAAGACTGCGTCCTTGCCACTTGATTGTAGCTCAGAATTGCAAGGTCCGTCACCAACAGCCCTCGTGTTGTTTTTCAGTGCGATATTAATGAACCCTCCCTCACTTTCTCTACACTTATATAATCATCCATTTAGCTCGGATATTTTAATGATGGAAGGGCAGATTTCAATTTAATTTATTCTTAAAGTAGAAATTCTCAACATAATCCGAAATTATGTAACTTTGTTCAGATTTAAAACATTTCATAAGTTAAAATAAAAGAAAACATTTTCTCTAATAGAGAATTCTACTTTAATGATTTATATTATACAAATGAAAAAAAGGGCCCAACAATTAAACACATATGTAATACGTAACATTTTTTTATTGTTTTTTAATTCAACTCATTTTATTTTGATAGTATATTTAATTTTTTTCTCAAAATGCAATCAAACAAGGGAAACGTTTTGATGCTAAAGAATGTAACATTGAATGAGTTGTAAAAATATATATTCGAAAGATTCTACGAAACGAAGCCAAAGTGTATACCAGAGTCAATGTTTTTTGCTCATGGGAATACTGAGTTGGTATCCCCCTGCCCTCCGAGAAAACGCTTTTCTAATTTTAATCCTCACTTCAATCTTTGTTTTGCTTCCAAAAATAGCCCCTTTCCCGATTTTCGCTCCCCTATTCAACACAATGTTACTTTCGTGTTATTTGTTTTGATTATTTATTTCATATAATTCTCATTTTTTTTATTGAATATTGTGATTTTTATATCTAAATTTATGTTCTGAATTTGCTTCTCATTTAATAGATTTAAATCTTTAAATATAAATTGGGTTGAAATGACGATTTCTTAATTTTAATTATTTTAATAAAATTTCATGATTTTATAAATAGTAGTTTCCAAAAATAAATTTGATTTTTAAGTTTATTAGAGGTTATAAGAAGTGTTTACTTAAAGGTTGAGACTGACTTTTGTGAGAGTATGAAAATTTAGGGCAGCATTGTTTCAGCATTTTTTATGGAGAATTTTTATGACACTTATTTGAGAAACAAAATATTATGAAAAGTTTCTGTAATGATACTACTATCTAAAATTAAAGGCTACTTTTTGGTAATAAATAATAACTTTATTTTACAACTACTAACTACTTCACACATTATGCATAACTAAACTACCTCACATCTCAAAACAACCTCACAAACTCTACTCTCAGACATTCTCAAACGCTCCTCTCTCTTTCTTGTCATACACTGAACTCCCCCACAGTATCGGGGATACAATTGCACACCTATTTTCTAAGCAGTTTCATTCTGCAAAGAATATATACATCATAATGTTAGTATCTATTTAATACTAATCTTTATGGACATTTTTATTTAGTTTATATTCAAGGGTCCAGGTGACCACGGTAGCCTATGGTCAAGGTCACGGACTCGTGGCTGGCATGTCATGAGTTCGAGCCTAGTATCACTCAAGACCGGCGTGTAGAGGGGGCCGATGCACGTTAAATTTGCAAAGGCTCAAACGTCCTCACGATGGTGTGGAAGTTAAGAGAGGTTTGTGCCATCTTAGGTGTCGTTGTCGTCACTTTACCATGGTTCAAAATTACGAGGACCGTCGCCAATAGCCCTAATGCAGCTTTGCAATGCACCATTAATATAACTCTCACTAACTCTGATTCAAGGGTCCAGTTATTTTTTGAAATTGAAATTCAATATTTCTTCAAATTTTTCAGTGTGAATATATATATTTTATTATTATGAATTTATCAGATGCATCTTTTCATAGTTTTTGCCCAATGAACATATTCGCAAAATTCACGTAATTAAAATTATTTAATTTAAGATAAACATTTGTAACGGGCTCTATTCACGATTATTTCTTATCTTTTAGGGAAAATTCTTTTTAACCATGGTATATGATTATAAATTCGCTTTCTGTGAAGGAACAGCGATTTATGTTAATGAGAGTAGCTATTTAAAGTCAAGAGTGGAGACGGGCTATGTTGCTTTGTTGTTACGATTGTTGTCATGATGAAGATAAAACATTAGAGATGTAATAATTGAAGCTACCGAAGTTCAAGAAAAAGGATCAGACGTGTCAGTTTAGGAAGATTAGTATTGCTGGGGATAGTACTATACTGTTCGAGTTAATTGGGACAAATGGTAAAAAACGATTTTTTCTAAAGCCCTAGCTTTTAATCATTACATACCTTAATAAGACAGAAAAATATCTATATTAGTACGAAATATATCATTTCATTGCAGAAATGATCTCTTCGTCTCTTCTTGGTATTGACTCTACTAGTGCAACGCTCATGTTCTTAACTTCATCATCGTGGAACCACACTTGTATAGCACTTTTTATTATTTGTTCTGTTGTCGTGAAACTCACCTTATCTAAATGATTCTTCTGAATATGTCATAAATTCTTAATAGGATTTAGGTCTGGTGAATTACCAGGTCAATTAAGCACTTTTATTTTATTTTCCCGCTTAAAAGTCTGGACCAATATCGAATTGTGACAAGAAGCCAAATCATGTGGAAATGTTCTGTCAAATGTTTTCATGGATGGAACAATTCTACTGCGTAATATTTCTATGTATTTAACATAATTTCTCATGCCTTTGAAAGGAACTAAGCTTCCAGTGCCATTTGTTGTGAAAAAACCCCACAAGATCTGCTTAGAAGGGTGTTTTACAATCTGTTGGATATGATCTGGCAGCAGGGTTTCAACTTCCCTTCGTCTAACTACACTTAATTTGTACTTCTGCACAAATAAATGCGTTTCATCACTGAAAGTTACCTTCTTCTAGTCGTTAACAGTCCAGGATCGGTATTTTTGGCCTATGGTAAACGTTGTTTAATTGTTTTCTGAGTTAGAAATTGCTTTTTCCTCTGTCTTGATGCCTTACGGCTAACCTCCAGAACTTTTTTCTGTACAGTTTAGGCACTCACTTCAACACCATAATCCAATAAGTCCCTTCGAAGGTCTGTGCTTGTCTTACTTTGATTTATTTTGCTATTTTTTTATTAGAATTTTATCAGTTCTTGGAATAATTTTCCGTTTGAGCCCATATTTTCCTTTTCTTCTTGAAGACGATGATCAGGAATCTTGAATGTTCTTAAAATTCTTGAAGCACTTGATTTGCCCACACCAACTACCGTAGCTATATCTCTCATATTCGCAAAAGTGTGCGTTATTAAGAGCCATTGTTTTGGAACGCGTTTCCTCGGAGCAATATTCATCTCTGAACAAGCAAAAGTAAAATGTGTTACGTGGAACTCAAACTTCCAGCTACCACACTGAAAGGCTCAAAACTGAACAACCAATGTACTAAAACCAATCAAACAAGTAAATTATTTTCAAAGTCGATCCGTCACATTACTTCTTGGCAGATATAACCGGTTAGAAGTGGTTCGGAACATAACTGGTAATCCCATACCAAATCAGACAAGAAAAAAAAATGTTTATCCAAATTAATTTAAACAGTATTGTAATAATAGATTAGTATTATATCAATTATTATAGTAGTAATTAGTTCGACAGCACCCCTAGCTTAGGTCGAATATATATACAATATACAATGAAATACGTTTAACGCGAAAACACTTAAGACGAATTATTGGTTAACACGAAATAATACAATGGCCCTGACAAGCTGCTATGTAATTTCATGTATGTTTTTTTCCTCTTAACACGAAATAAAAATCACTTAACACGAAAAGATTTCCATTTTTGAGAAGGTGGATATTGACGTTGAGCCAACACTTAATGAAATATTTGTGAGAAAATTTTCCGTTCCGTTGGACTGCCCTACTGTATCATCGGAAGACTTTGTTGCAGTATGTGATGATAATGTGTGTATAGCTCCAATTATGGCACAGAAAGACATTTTAGAGTTTGATCAAAGCTAAAAAAATATCAAATGCAAATAAGGCGACGAAAATGAAATGACTATTGCAGCTCCTGTTCCCACGTCTTCCGAAAGGAGAAACACCATGAAAAGTATGCGCTATTATTTAGACGCGCACTCTCTCCAATGGTGAAATGAATAACAAAATGAACGGCATAGAACAATTTGTTGACAATTTGACGCTAAAAAGACAATGCAAAGAAAAATGCAAGATTATTTTCCAAAAACTCAATAAATGTTTTGTTTTTCATAAAACTTGAAAAGGTTGTATTAAATACATGCATATATACATATCTATGTGAATAAAATGTACTCTAACTTAATTTTGTTGAATATATGTTTTTTATTTTTTATTTAACACGAAAAAATATTTCAATTCTCTCATTTTTTATTTAAATGATTTTCACTGTCAGTGATTTGATAGTTGTAATAAAAGGGTTGGTTTTACAAATATATCTCATTCTTTAGTGCAACCTCACACATCCGCGGGCTAGAGTTCACGACACATTTAACGCTGAAAAAGTGCAAGTTATTATGTTAAAGGATTTTATTTATTTATTTAATTTCTACTATTACACCCCCTCCCAAACATTCCAGTAAGTAACATCTGGTCAGCGCATTCGATCTTCTCTTACTCCATGATATTTTATGTACGAACCCTGTCGCAAAGATTCTTTCCTTGCCTTTGAGAGAAGAAATTTCGAGAGAATGCTTTTATCGTTTTATTTCTCTGTACAAGGAAATGGCTCCGTGTTCTTTTTCTTTTTTTTTGTTCGGGAAGGGCTGTCGCAATTCCCTTCAGAGAACATTTTCAGATATTGCTATTAATTTGAACCTCTTCTTTTCAAAGTGCTTTCTGTCTTGCAAGACTCTCCTAGGCTCTCTCTGATTTATCTTTAGCTCTTTAATTGCGAGGGAATTCGTTACTTTCTGACGTAGAAAAAGATGGATGCATCCAGGGAAGGGATTTCTAACTAATAACAAGAGAGCAATAAAATATTTCATCGAAGAATTTCTACTCACAGAACACATTTCGATACTCTCTTTTATTCAGATTGGATGTTCAAACATTGTTTATTTCTTTTTCCATCATTCCATAACTTTTATAAGAATAATTTACTTTTTTGTGCAGTGGTGTAGATAAACTTTCGATGATTAAATTACTGAAAAAAAAACTCTCAGTAAAAAAAATTTGGTTTTCACTATTATATCTAACTGAAAATTTTAGATGTGTGTCGTTTATTGGTAAAAAAAAAGCGTTTAAATTTTTAACTAAGCCTTATGAGAGTGTGTATTGTATAACATGTACTTATTTGGGAAATATTTGTATCAATATTGATTTCAAAAGATAGTCTTTTCGTTTAACTTAACAATGAGAGGGTTTTAGTAATGTTCTGAAATTACTAAAATTAGGGGAGACCGGGAAAAGATGACGACGTTAACAATTTTTTGTTGTTTATTAATTTATTTTTAAGGGTAGTAAAATCAATTTTACATGAACTGTTAGAGTAGTCCTTTGTAGTATTAAAATATATTACAATTTAATTTTTCAAATAAAAGAAGTAAAGGATAATTTTATTTTTTTCATAATTGCCCCAGTACTGGGGCAAGATGACTTTGGCCTCGGGGCAAGATGGCGACACTGAAAAAGGTTGAACATATTTTATCTTTTGAATGTGTTACATGGTTTAACAAATGATAACCGTGTTTTTACATCTTACAAAGTATCAAACTAAGCGTAATGCATTGTAACGTAATGTTGAAGTGTTTATTTGTAACAATAGTCACAAATAAAAATGCCATTTTTATAATTGGAACATTCCTCGTGCCAACACTCTTGGCATTTACAGCACTGGATCCATTCTACTGTTGGAGGGTTCCTCTTCACAAGCAGGACATATTATAACACCTTCCTTTGAAGTTGATACAACTGGAATGTTTGACCTGGAATTTATAGATTTAGGCCTACAGGAACTTAGTTTGAGTTTTTTTACTCCCTTTTTAGCTTCACGAGCTTTTCTTTGTTTTTTAAAAACTTTCTGCTCTTCCTTCTGCTTTTCCCTTTGTGTTCTAACATTTCTTTGATGGGTGTGCTTGTAAGGATGCTCGCGCGCACGCGCGGAGTTCAGTATTTTTCTTTTTCTTTTTTTTTCTTCTCACATTATGTTGCTTTAGGCAATGGTTTGAAATAAAAAAAAAACATTAACAGACTTATTTGGTGCATCAGAATCAGCATTTGCTCTGGTTCTTCTGGATGGTTTATATGTTGCTTTTCTACTACTAGGGTCTGAGGAATAGCACTATTATGCTCAGTTTCATCGCCAACAGCATCATGGCCTGTAGTTTTTTGCCACAACATAGTCATGTTTGCTAAACACAAGAGGATTATGAGGCTCGATATCACATTCTTTAAACCCTTTCAACGGCATTTCCAACTATCGCTGCTTTGAAGTAAGTGGTGCTCAAAAGCTCACCAATATTTTTGTTTGTGATAGTTTATTCTGGATAAGTGACCATAAAGTTGTTACACGCTTGGATATAGTACGTTCTTAAATGGTCGAAAAGTGACACAACAAGGGACTGGAGACGATGTGATGTGTGCGGCGGCAACTCAACCATGATGATGTTTTTCGCTCTGGAATATAAGAGAGCCTGCAAAGTTATATGAGTTTTGTGATTGTCAGAAATCAACAGAGTAGGAGATTCTTTGCTTGGTTTCATATGAAGGAAAAAGTGCTTCAAAAAGAGAAAAAGGTACCCTCATTGTGCCAGCCGTTATCACTATACTTGCCTACAGTTCCTGGTGGGGCTCTTTCCACAAGTTCAAGAAGCATTCATTTTCTCGCAAAAAAAAAAAATCAGAAAAGGTGGCAGGTAAAAGCCAGTAGCTCTAAAGCAACAAATTATTTTTACATCCCTTCCTCTTTTGGGAAGGGGGAGGGCTTAGCGGATGGCAAAAATGTCTTCCTCTGGTCACCCCCCTTCGAACGAAACCTTTACCGTTCCGATGCACCTCTTAGCTCCAAAAGAGATGGAAGCACAAGGTCACTCGGACATACACACAGAAAAACAAGTGTTCACAGGATTTAATAGAATGGACAACAATAGTTAGTTTTATAAATTCCGAAATACGGGGCAAGATGACGAGCTCATCATCTTGCCCCAGACTGTCTGTTTAAAAATATTCGTTCTCATTACCATGAAGGAAGGAAATTAATTGACATTTATTGATGGTAATAGGTAGTATTTAAACCAAGTTACTCATAAATACTAAAGAGAAACGTGATATCTTATCCGTATCTGTAGCAGAGCTTATTTACACAAGCATAAAATTTATATCGTGGCAGCAAAAAACAACCAAAGCTTAACAACTAACGCGAAAATGGCGATTTCAGCGTGCCTATTCTATTGCTTAAGGAATGGCCAAAAGGATAGCCAGTAGTGTTCATTTGATGCTGCTACCTAGTGGAATACGGAAAAATTAAGACATTCGTCATCTTGCCGCGGTCTCCCCTATACACCCTCCAGAAACATAATTACAATATAAGTAGGACTGTTGAAATAAAAGTTGAGTAGTATCTTTAACAGCACATAGCATCAATGACGTCTTAAGACTTCTTGAGGCCCTTGGCCCCAACGCAAAAGTAGGCCCTGGGCTCCTTCACAAATATAGGCCTCAACTATGACCCTTAAAAATAGACAGTACATAGCATACGTTGTCAAATACTCGTACAAACAATAACCTGAAACAGATAAATGTGTAGGACTTACAATCGCACAAACTGGCTCGACCAACTACCGTCGTTTGACTGAATGAGTAATGATGATGTATGGTGATAAGCCTAGGCCTAGGCCTAGACATGAACGATGATCATCACATTTAGCCAGTTGACATATCGTCCAAAATTCGCAGTTCTTCTGAGAATACAACTGGAAATAACATTTGACTATTGTAATTATTCAAATTATAATCTTATTACGGCTGAGTCGAGAACGAGACAAGGCCCTCTTTGTGGCTGAGGCCCTGGGTCCGGGCCCAGTTGACCTATGCCTTAGGACGTCTCTGCATGGTATACTCAGAACTTTAAACAGGTTAAAAATTGAAAAATGGAAATCTTACTAAATCTCAATATCTAAAGTTAACGAATTGGATCTACGTTCAGAAACCTTGTTGGGATAGATAAATGTCCTACAAAGAAGACATGTTATAATGAATTTTTCACTTCTGATTTAATCAATATATATAACGTAGTATTTTAACAGGAACTAATCATACTGCGAGGACATTTTTATCTGGTTGCAGTCGAGTAACTGAAGAAACCTTTTTCAGTTCCATAATTTATTGACGTTCCAGGGATCTCAGATTTTATACCAGGGGTCGGCAACCTTTTAGCTGTGACGTGCCAAACCATCTACCAATATGATTCAGCGTGCCACACAGTAGGATATTTTTGAAACAATAATATTCCCTAGATAATGCATGCAGAGTTAGAGAATAGAGGTCAATAATTTTTTTTTTTACAGTTGTATAAAATAATAATTTTGCCTCTCTCATTTAAAGATATTTCTTAACATAAAAATAAACAGCATGAAATATAACTATTTCTTCAGCAAAAATAAAAACAAATAGAATTGTACATAATATATTTTTAAACATATTTATTGAAGTAAGAAACAGACAACATAAAATATAAGCATTTCCCTTCAGTATATTTAAATAATTAGATAAATAAAAATTTTAATGCGACCTAATAGTTGCACCACTCTACTTTCATATCGCAATATCCGGGGTATAATTTGTGACTTTCGACACGATTCTTAGTATTCATGAGTTAAACAATTTCTTTGCTGACTCGAAATATTTTTCATATGAGGAAAGATTTTTTTACTTAGATAAATAGAACCCAAAACGGAAAAAGTAGAGTACATGCAATTTTCCCTCTTAGAACACTTAAATCTCTTCAGTAATGGCTTTCAGTAATTTACAAAAAAGTTGTAAATTTATCTTTTGAGTTATCTTTCAGATTTTTTCGTAATTCAACATATGTCCATAATTCTGAAGATGCTTGTCGAATAAGGTCTATCACAAATTTTTATCAACTTCAACTATCAACTACAAATTTATCAACTCAAAAATTGACAAATTTATAGAGAAGTGCAGAGTGCCACTGAGAATTGAATCGCGTGCCATAGGTTGCCGACCCCTGTTTTATACCTTTTCCTACCAGAAGTTTTTCGAATCTTTATCAATTATAAGATATCTAAATTTCAGTACACTGATCAGTCAGACTCGGTGCTTGAGGCAATAATCCTCATCTCACCATGAAATGAGTCAACATGGCAAATTTTGAGGAGATAAAGTTACGGTTAATACGGTATACCACGTGAGGCGGGTAAAAGAAAAGAAAAAAATTATCACGCGATTCCTTCGAGAGCTTAAGACTATCATAAATTAATGAAAATCTCACGAAATGAAGTTTAATTCGATAATTATTATATGTTTTTGTCTGTTCATTTATATAAAATTGTCATATGCTTCTTTTTTCGACTCCGATAATTTAATATTAAATGGATATTTAACTTTACTAAGTAAAATGATAATTAGATATGTATTGAATGTGTATCGGAAAAAGTTCGGGCTCTGCTGTTTCATATCAGATGCGGAGAAAGACTTAGACAATATGAAACTGACATTAAATGACACTGAATGTCAAAAGTACTGACACTTTAACATTAATATATTCTTCATGTAGCGAATATTACCACTTATCCTGTTAGGAACTTTAGAAAAGAATGCGATACTAAAAGAGGATTCGTTGTGAATTCCACCGAAAGTGCCTTGAAATTGGCAGCATCGGTCAGAGCCCGCATGTGGAAGGAGGTTGCAGTACGTGAGATGTGTGGTTGGTTATTCAAGTGTGAATTGTTTTCCGTGACCTATTGACGCGCGTTCGAAATTCGGAACACGTCGCTGCCTGTGTGATGAAGGAACGACGAAATAGGAACGAACTGTGTTTGGAATTACAGAGTGTGTGCACTATTGTAAAGGTAGGCCTAAATGAATATATTCATTCACTTGAATCTATGCGTTCTCCTGCATTCAATGGCACTAGCCAAATGAGCTTTAAAAAAGAAAATAAACAATTTTTACTCAGAAATGTCAGTTTATTGGAAGAGTCCTCAATTATTTTATTACATGCGTATTTTCTTGCTTAATCTGTTAAAAAATATTCGAAACATTTTTTTTTTTGGTATGATTGTTTTAGATATATTTATTATACATTTAAATGCATGCATAGCATTTAAAACCTTTTGAGATATGTGTTCTAAAATTAAAGAGGAACTGGCTATCTTTGAAATTCCTTACTGTAAATATTTAAGGAACATTTTTGATATATTTCGTGATGTATTTGATTAATTAGAAATTACATTCCAAGAATACTTGCTGTAAATAGTTTGTAATTGTAAATTGTATCCACACACACACTATAAATTGTTTGAGTGGCTTGAAAAGAAAAGATTCTTTATACTTAAACTGCAATAAAATGGATAGAAAAAGGATATTAGTCTATACATTTGAATGCCAAACAAGAAAAGCCTCAGGAAAATGTTGAGTAATTTTAGCTTTAAAAAATGGATAGTCCAAGGTGGTGAGAGAACGCTTCATAAATGACTGTCTCGTGGGAAACTTCAGTGAAGAAGAGCAAATCCATTTCCCACGGACGACAAAATGTTGGAAGCTAAGATGTATGAGCAGATAACAAAAGTAAGTATGTCGACGAAATATCTAAGTTAAGAAAAAAGCAAGAATATATAATATAATTAATAAACTGAGGAAACCATCTAAAATGATATGATTGTAGATTAACAAAAATAAAAATATATTGACCACAGGTAAGAAAGACTTATACAAATAAAACTCAGAAACAGAAAATCACGCTTTCTTATGAAAATATGGTCTTTTTCTTCAGCAGCTATAAAAGAAGTGCACTTGATTGATAAATGTTATTTTTGTATTGCTTAAACAGAGTATTTCTTTCATGAAATAGCTTTGATAATTCCTTAAAACGAATGAATTTAACTTAAAAGATTAGATTTTGTCAAGTTTATTTATCTTATTACATTACATTAAAGTTGTTTTGCACTTTGTGAGAATAGATTTCTTTTTGAAACATCGAACATGTCAATAACTTTGCACACACACACAAAATGAATCATTCTTAAGATGTTTAATTTTAAATATGGTTCGACTTTCCAGCTAAACATCAATTTAAAAATAATTGGTTTGATGTATTCAGCAAATTAACTTTAAAAGTATCTGCTTTAAAGTATACGAGATGTGACACAAAAAAAAAAACCAGACTGGTCCAATAAATCATTGAACTTACATAATCAGTTCTCCGTGAAGTATCACCTTCAAAGGCAATTATAATGCAGCTTAGTTCTCACATACAATTAATTTTTATATAACTGAGAAGGGATGCGCGAATTAGTACATAATATTTTTTAATATTAAACAGAAAATGACAATCATCGTCTTCTTTCTACAATTAGATAACTTATCAGTTGCAGAAGTTATCTTAGTCAGGAATTATTTCTGATAAAAGCTTTAAATCCGTGTTTTATTAAGAAAAGGAGAAAACTAACTAAATTGATTAGCTGTTGCGTGAATGAGAGAGTTTACCCCCATTCTGAAGCCATTCATAATATTTGATTTTTGTCAGTCCAAAATTCGCAATTTTTTTAGAAATGGAAATTAGTAAATATTGACTATAAACTATGTAAGAATGTTTTTCAGAGAATGTACACATTTTGAAATATTATCTGTTATAACTCCGAATGCTAAATTTCTCCGAAAATACAACTTTGTATAACCAGATACAACTTTGTATAACTTGAAACTAAAGTTAGGCGGAGCTTATACTCGAAATTTTAAATGTAATTTTTTTAAGAAGGGAACTTTTTTATGGTAAAAAACTCAAAAACTATGGTTACCCTCATCCCACAGCTTCTGCAAAAAGAAAGAAAAAAAGCTGCAATGTATATGAGGCTTGAAATCAACAATTTAAGTTATATTAAGGTATCCAAATTGTGAATTTTGCCAAAAATTGACAATTTTTTTTTATGATTTTATTTTATAGGACATCTTTATAGCTTTATAAAAATACCAAATTTATTATTTTCCGTTCACTAGAACAAAAATTATAAGTGTTTTAGTAAGAGCAGATGGCTTTACTTTAAGCAAGATGTCATACTTTAAAACGCGTTTTACTCGAAATGTGTTTTTTTTGAAAATGCTCAAACAGGGGCAGCGATTGCTCAAAACGTTTTAAAAATAATTAACTGAAATTTTTTGTGTATGTTCTGTATAATAGTAGAAGTGTTTTAACTTTCAGATTTATTAATCACCGTTTTATTACAAAATTTACAGTTCCTTATGTGAATATAACCACTGTTTTTGTAAGCAATTTCATATAACAACTAAGATAAAGTGCTCTAGCTTTTGTAAAACTTAAAATATTTCTTATCCTGAGTCACTTCAAAATAGAATAACATAGCAACACATTAGAATTGAAAATTTGTACATAAACTTTTGGTACAGAATGGGACGCGTTTATGTTATATTTTGTCAATTTGTACCCATTTTTTCCACATTTTAGTAATATTAATTTCTCTTTCTTCTTCTTAATTTTAGCATATTTTTCATAAAATGTACTAAACAAACCTAAAAACAGCAAAAAAATCCCCATATCTCCCTAAAAAGTTGTCGCAACCAGTCGGATACCTTGACCTCTAAAAACTTTATTCTGTTAAGCAACTGATAGATTATGAATAGAAACCAACTAACTATTGTCATTTCAATTGAAAAGAAAAAAAAAACAATTATATAACAGTATAGGATGGTATGAAATAAACAATACACACACACAAATTGAATGAGTATTTATGAATTAAAGTTGTAATAAAAGGTAGAAGAAATAGAAGGACATAAAAGGACCAAAGACTAAAAATAAAAGGGCAGAAAATTCAAATTAACCTCGCAATAGGAGAACTCTTTTTATTTATTTATTTTTTACCGTCGCACTTTGAAGCTGCACACGAGATATTGGCGACGGTCCTGGTAATTTTGAGAACTTCGGTCAAGCTACAAGAACGACATCTGAGCTGGTATCCCACTCTCCGAACTTCCACACCATGCCAATGAAAGGACTTACAGCCTCGTCATATTTAGCGTGTATCAGCACCTCTACACGACTGGACTTTGGTCCGGCTAAGACTCGAAACCGCGACTCAACAGTGCAATCCACGATTTGGCATAAATGACAACTTGTAACTCCCCCTCCCCCGTCTACCCTGTGAGCCGGCTAAAGGTGTAGGAGGATGATTCGACATGATAATTTCCATTTATTTATTCAGCACTTTAATTAACTCAAAAACAATTCAATGAATCAGATTAAATAAGATGTTTCCGATTAGCAAGCAGAGGTAAGGAGACGAGAGTCGCGTTTTTGGAGAATACTTCTAATAATTGATCCACTTTGTATTAATCAATCTTCTACCTTAATATTGCTTTAAATGGTAGATATGTAACTAATTGCCACTTAAACCTCTTTTATAATTTAAATATCAAAACGTACTATAAATGTGACTAATACCTGAGCTGTAGGTAGTCTTATTTTTTAATGCGTAATCCTTCAACTCTTTATAATTCCAACTTCCTATCTTTCTTCTCTCACACTGACTTACTAACACTCTTCCGTATATCTCTCCTACTTATATCACACTTTAACTAGCTTTAACTAACTTTTCTAGCAAGCGAACCTGAACTATATATAATAAACTTAATTTGGATATCACGGTTTCTTCTTCAGAAAAGGGTTGTTGTTTTTCATAGCCTAAAGATTTCCCCAAATGTTAACAGAAGGACGCGTATAGATCCGTCACAAACTCAGTTATCACAGCCCATAATGGGAGGGAAATATATAGTTAGAAACGTATACGAAAGGTACATTAAGTTTATACAAAAACAACATCCTCCATATATATACTTTTACATCGTTTTAGCTGTTGTACAGTATTTGTATAAGAAATATCTTTGATGATTAACTTTTATATTTGAATTCCTACAAATAGCTTACACTCTCTCAATACATATTTAAAAATCTTGTTCAAATTCTCAATCATTCATAAAATACTTTTTATTCAACCACTCAAGTTAAAATATATTTTTTTAAACTTGTGGTGGATGACACTTGATGTTAATACAGTTTTTTCAAATATAAATTTATTAATTAAATTTAATTAATTAATTATATTTTAAGGTATATATTTCAGTCGATATTATTCCTCTAAATGGCAGCACCATTGGATAAAACAGCTTTTATTAAATTTGTGATGAAGATTTAACTTAACCTGAATAATTATATGCTAGTTAGACGTCAGCATTCTTTTACACTGGAATTCTTACCTATTATATTCAATTTTAATTAAAAAATCTCATTACAAATTTAATGTAGTTAAAAAGTTTTTTATGTTAATTTAAAAGATGTTTTGCCACTTAATATTGTGATTATGTCTTACATATATACATACTTATAATAATTGTAATTATTTAATAAAAAGTAACTAAAATAAAAAAAATTTTGTCGCCCGAAGTAGAAATTGACTTAATTTTTTTTTTATTACACTCTTATTTCATTTACAGTTTTATATCCTTTTATCTAAGTTTTTGAAATATTAATACTGATAAAAGTAATTTTATAAATGTATGTTACATTGAAGAAACCTCCATAACACTTTTTCTACATTTTAAAAATAGCTCTACTGAAACTCCAAAAACTAAAAAAAAAAGAAGTATAGGTAGAAGAAAATCGTCCGTTATATTTGAGATAAATGGTTCCTTTAGACGACAAAATACACTTACGCCCAAAAATATTATTTCTTTTTCTCCCTTGTGAAAGTTTAATTCTTGACACTGAAGGTAAATGAAAAATGGAACTGAAAGGTTATAGCTAGATGATTCTTCTTATTTTGGAGAAAATATGTGGGAAATTATAACATTTCATTCGCGTTTTGTTTATTTTATTTTTTGTTGATATTTTTGGGTTATACATTTGGAGTCTATTTAATTTCAGTTAACTGACCGTAAGATCCGGCGTATAACTTGCACACATTTAACACACACAAACCAAAAGATCGAAACTTACGGGTGCGCATTATACACCGGGTATAAAAATGATGCTTTAAAAATGAAAAAAAGTGATAAGCATAAAGAAAATTAGACTTGTACGTATATCGAAATACTGTTTATTTTAAGGAAATCATATAATTTATGAACCTCAAGAATGGTCAGACGTATACTATTTTTCTGGGTCTGGGGTTTGCAGCCCCAGGGGATCCCGGTGTTTTTTCCTATCCCGAAACCCCAGGATTAAAATAACTAATCCCGGGATTTAGTTTTTGTCTGAAATATGTATGTATAATTTTTTATGCAATTATAATTGCTATAAGTAAAAAAAATATGGAGCTCTAATTTCTCTTATGGGAGAACGTCGCATAGATCTAAGTGACTCACCACAATACTTACACAATAATATAAGCAACATCTCAAGAATAGATTTTGTCACAGCTCCTTCTTCAGTTAAATTCCGTTAATTAATAACGGACCTGCATGAAAAGACTTGAGACACTTCAAATCTTCCATTGCATTTCTAACCGCTCATGGAACTGGATTTTCTATTTCAAATAAGGTAACACTTGAACTTGATTCACATTCTGATCAATTGAATCACATTGAATCAATTTATACATAAAAACCATTAAGTGTACAAGAACTAGATAAAGTTATCAAAGAGGTATATGCACCAAAACAGTCTATTAGATTTGGGACACTGTCATCAAAAATTAAAAAATAAATGTCTCTTTTTTGAAAATGGAGAAGGACGTGATGACTACGTGAAAGAATTTACTCCTACTTAATGACGATAACACCTACTAGTATATAATCCTAACGAGCATTTTCTTCGGCAGGACAATTTGTAACAGAAATAAGAAGCTGTTTGAACGATGAAACGCTAAATGAGCAGTGTGTTTTTTAAAAGCTTATTTACAGAAACACACGAAATGAAGAAATGCTTTGTTAATTTCATTATGTACTATTTTTATTTGATTTTATGATGAATTAAGTTTTTTATTTGTTTCACACACACACAATAAAATTAATATTAAACCAATTTTTAATTATATTTTCTATTTTATTATGCAATTTAAACTATGATAATGTGTAAGTATGTTTAATAAACAGTCCAATCCTAATCCCGGGATTTGGATAATATTATCCCGAAATCCCCCGGGATTGAAAATACAATACGGGATTGCAAACCCGAATCTGGTCGCTGTCATTACCTAGTGGCCATGGTCGCACACTCATTGTCGGAGTTAATTCTGCCGAGTCGTGGATTTGAGTCGTGATTCCACTTTAAGAAAATCCGCTTTACAAAATTAGAAGTATTATATAAATGGTTGTTACTTAACATGGGTATATTTTTTACATCTACAATCATTGGATTTTCTGAAAAGTAATTTTAGATCATTTACATTTTGAGAGAAACTACATTTTGTAGTATTAATTATTTGCTAATATTTTGTAACAAAATTATTAATTTTTAAAAAATATGTGAGTTCTTAAGAATTTTAAGGAATTATTTATTCCAGAAAATTCATATATATTTTTCAACATCTGTTAGAGATATCCCGTGTAAAAAGATCATGCGATCAACGGAAAACAAACCAAACACTAATAATAGTAATTTTTTAACAATCACAAACATACCCCCATAATTACCTCCAGACGAAGATACCCTACAAAGCAAACCTAGATATTCCAGTCTTTAAAATAAAATATTTCAAAACCAAAGATTTTTTAAAAATACCTAGAATCAAGTCTAAAAAAATAATGTATACACTTACTACAATATACCAAACCAAATTCTTTCAGAAAGCCTTGTAGTAATAATAGTAATTTTTCTCATTATCATCAATAAAAACAAAATTACATTGTTTCTCAGAGGAAATAATCATTAGAGCCATTTTATAGTCAAACAAAAGCAAATATAAATTGATGTACAGCGGAAAATAAAACTGAAAGCATAATAATCAACTAAAATAAATACATGAATAAAGGAAATGAAAAATAAAGGCATAAAAATAATAAAACTAAAAAAAAGTTTAAAAAATTAAAAGAAGAAGAAACATGCAAGAAAATATTCTAGATTTAAATAATGATATAAAAATAAGATATATATATATATATTCTTTGTTATCTCTCAAAACGTTTGAGAGGCAATCAGGAAAACCGGATTATAAGTAAATAAATAAAAAGTTCACCCTACATATTAGAACTTGTGAAGAAAAAAACAAAAAATTCATTATAGGTGCTTGTTTTAAGAAACTAAGAAACAGCAGATTAAAGATTGATTTATATATATCAACTTAAATGTGTGAGTGTGTTATTTATCTTTTTTTTAGCTTTAAAAAGCCAACTAGAAAAGTGGATCTTAATAACTAGAATTCTCATCTCAATATCTAACGAACTCACATTCTTTAGATAAAAGTGCAAATTGTGACTGCGGATATGAAGTTATGCTGTGCAAACGCTAGTAATTTTTTTCATCGTCTAAATTACTTCCCTTACAATATCATGCTGCTTTTATTTTAAACACCGGAAAAGAGACGCAATTGCAATATCCTGCCCTGATTTCTTCAATACCGAAACACAAGTCCGCGTAATGTTTTGGAGCTGGCCCCTATTCTCGAATGCGTTGAGCCGAGTAAGGTTGTATCTATAGCTATTCTGGCCGCTGTGAAGTTCAGAGCAGCGGATAAATGCTGTTGGCCAAGTGTCCGGTCGTCCAGGGCAGGAAATGGGTTATTCGATCTTTTCCTACTTCCACGCGAGAGTCTCTTGTGACGTCACTGAGCCCTTTGAATCCAAAAGATTGCTGCACGGACTGTCCTACTAAGTTGCTTTTCATTGACCTTAGCGACGAAACTCTCAAGGTTTCTTTTAGTAACATTCACATAGGATGACTTCTCAAATCCCGTTGAAATGCTCTCGTTTCGAAAATTGTAAATTGTGTAACATTTTGCTCTTGCTAAGAGTGATTATTAACAAAAATAAAACCGTTATAGTTATGTACCATATTAGTTTTAATGATGTTTCTCTAATCAGCCTGTGTGTGTGTGAGACTATATATAATAATAAGATATCTTAAAGTGGTAGCAATGTGCACGAAAATGAAAGGATAAACTTTGTTTTTTAACTAATGAGTAATCAACTTAAAAAATCTATATATAAACTTATACACAGTAGCGCACACTACAGTTTTTCGAAGGGGGGGGGGGAGTCCATGGTCGAAAGTTCCCTAACTCGTATCATACCTCAAGACAACACCAATTGAATCTTCTGATTTTGTCGATTTTGTTAACAAAAAAACAGTAAAAAAATAAATTATTGAATTAATAATTAGCATTATTAATAAAATAAATTGTTAGTTACAAGTATTTAATTAAATTTTTTACGTTATTTATATATAGGATTATCATCAATAGCAAAAAAATCAAGGGCTTTGGGGAGGGGTGTCTAGACCCCCAGGACACCCCCCTTGTGTGCACCACTGAACTTATAAAATAACTTGCAGGAGCCTCAAAATATATTACAAAACTCTCTTAAAATGAAGAGAGTCTCACACAAATAATCACGTCATATAAAAATGTATTCTTTTATTTGAATCTCTGTGTCTCGCGCTTTCTCGTTTAAATAAAAAAAAAGGAACAGTTATATAAAAAAAGCATTACGCTTTATTAAAATTTATAAAATTAAAAGTAGAATGTTAATAAAATAGGCATATAGTTATTAATATATATTCAAGGAATTCTTTAGCAATTTAATTAACGAATGTTAATTTCTCTTTTATTTCTATGTTTTGATTAATAATTTTAGAAACCCTTTGTTTTCCCACCTAGAAATCTTATATTAATTTGATTTTTTTTTTAAATAAAGTTGAACACATACATATTTGCTAAAAAAACGTGAAGGTATAAAATTAGGAAAAGTAATATATTCTGATTTTATCCATACCATTTCTATCTCGATGTTATCAGTCTATTTTGTCATTCCCTCTTGTGGAAAAAAAATGAAATTTGTCAAACTTATAATAAACTAAGCATCGATAGATAACTTTAAAAAAGGTGTTCTAATTCTTTAAAAAAGTTATTCGATGGATTAGCAAGAACGACAACAAAAAAATGTACAACATATAAATAAAAAATTTTTTTCCTTACTTTGAAGTCCTGCTTCACATTAATTCATCAGAAAAAGTGAAATGTCCTGTAATTTGAATCTATAATCACTAACCTAAGTTTTAACTAATTGATTATAAAATATAAAAAAAATGTTGTATAAATTTTTCACTAATTAGCTTTTTTTCATCAATTAACGAAGTAGAAAAATAAAATCCGTCTACCTCTTTACATAAGACATCTTTTCAGTAGCGGTGAAAAAGAGGGAGAATGTAATTAAATATTTTCCTCTTAGAGTAGTAGTACTTAAACTTTTGATCGCCACGACCCCCCCCCCCCCCGCCCGTGTGCATCAGCCTGACATAGTGGACCCCCAAGAGTTTGAACCCTCTTACCTGATTTCCAGCACATTTCTGAGGGTTTTTTTTAAAAAAAAAAAGGCTCTTCAAATAATCTTAAGACTGCCTCTGAAACATTTACAGACTTTTTTAACAATTATTTTTTCCCTCAAGAAAACATATAACATCTAATTAAAAGTATTACAAAATACTAATTGCAAATAAATAAATAATGTACTTAACTGTATTAATTAAACTTTTAATGAGAAGGATGTTGCTGCATTTTGCTTACAAGTGCTGTTATATCAGGTGTAACATTTGAAATCTGCCGTCTCAATTTCGGCTTAAGGTATCAGACTACCCTAAAATTGTGAATTTTTCCAAAAATTGACAATTTTTTATGATTTTATTTTATATGCAATCTTATTAGCTTTATAAAAATTCCAAGTTTATTATTTTCCGCTCATTAGAACAAAAACAACAAAGTTCAATAAAAGCAAGCAAGATTCACTTTAAGCAAGATATATATAAATGTCATACGTTAAAACGTGTTTTACTCTAAATGTGTTTTGTTGAAAAAGCTCAAACAGGGCCAGCGATTGCTAAAAAACTTTTGAAGACAATTAACTGAAATTTTTTGTGTATGTTCTGTATAATAGTAGAAGCGTTTTAACCTTCAGATTTATCAATCACTGTTTTATTACAAAATTTACAGTCCCTCTTATGTTAATATAATCACTGTTTTTTTAAGCAATTTCATATAATAACTAAGATAAAGTGCTCTAGTTTTTGTAAAAATTTAAATAGCTCTTATCCTAAAGGTCATTTCAAAAATGAATAAGATAGCAAGATATCAGAATTGAAAAATTGAAAATTTGCTGAAAAACTTTTGGTACAGAATGGGCCGTGTTGATATTATTTTTTGTACATTTTTACCCATTTTCTCGCATTTTAGTAATAATAATTTCTTTTTCTCTTTATAATTTTGCATATTTTTCTTAAAATGTACTAAACAAATCTAAAAACAACTAAAAGAATCCTTATATCTCCATTTTTTTTTTTTTAAAGTTGTCGCAAGCATTTGGATACCTTAACATAAATATGAGTTGAAAATGTTCTTTCTTATAAATAAGTAGGTAGGAAAGGCATCAGAACTTTCAGAGCTTTCGTGGTCAACTCGGAAAATATTTCCTGTGAGGCGAGTTTAAAAATTTGGAAGGAACTTATGCTTGTAAGCCAATTTCCAAGCTTTTGTAGAAATTTCTGTCAGCTGTTCTACAGATGTAAAGCTATCTTGTTCACACACATGCGATCCAGTTATTTTGGATCTCTCCAGTAATGAACTTTGAATCCAGAAATCGAGGTGGATGCAATCGTAATCGTATTGCTGCATTATGAGTTCTTATTAATCTTTGCACATGTGCTTTTACTCAGAGGCGGCTTTAGGGCCGGACAAACCGGACCCCTGCCCGGGGCGGAGAATTCTAAGAGCGGCATTTGGATTGAATTTAAAAAAAGTATACATATTTTTTTTTGTTGCAAACAATTTGATATATTTTCTTAAATACTTTTGGTGTGAATTTGGTATTTCATTTATTGTATCTTACTTGCTTATTTTGTACTCTGTATGTTTAATGTCAGTTTTCTTTTATGTTGAAATTTGAGTTCAAAGCGGAAATGTTTCATGTTCAATCATGAAATTTGATAAGTTTACACACCTTTCACTAGTAACTTTTCCCTTATCCTGGAGTGAGGTCACTACGGACATTCTTTTCACTCATACGACGTCTAGCACCAACAATCCAAAAGGAGACAGGGACAATAAGAGTTTTTTGTAGATCGAGAGTCATAGGAAATGTTTTATTTTAGTCATGAGTGTAGTTACTATAAGGTATAAAATAATGTTTGTGATCCCCACCATCAGTAGACTATTTTTAGAAAAAATAAAAAAATTGGCATGCTGAAATGGGCAATTCCTTCTTTTACATTTTACTCGTTTGAATTAATAATAGGTTATTATGTCCTTAATTTCGAATTATTTTATATTTGACTTAAAATAATATATATATATCCTTATTCCTTTTCAAAATTATTTTTATTTGTATTTTGTTAGGATTCATTTCCTTTCATATTTTCTATTATTTTTATTTTATTTTTCTTTTGGTTGCAAATTACACGTGGTTGGTTTTAGGCCTAACTTTTCAATATTGGTATGTTTTCCTGTTATGTATAAAATTTCTACTGAACAGGGGAAGGTAGGATCCATAAAATATATTTAACCCTAATTTTACTGGTCCTAATTCAGCAACAGCTTTAGAAATCATAACAGGTCTTCATTTTAGTCTATTGACTCTTTTGGCTTCTTACATTTTAAAGTTCTAATTCTGTTCCATGTTATACATACGCTTAGTTAATTCTTCTATAATAGACTCTTCCATCATTTTTAAAGTGTGTTTCTTGAAATCTGGTTTAAATCTTCTAGCTTTGTTAGTGATATTATTTTGTATTATCAATTTTATTATGCCATGTATTTCTTTCATTTCATGTTACTATATATGTATATATATATATATATATATATATAAATATATATAATATATTGTATGCTGCATTTTTGCTCGCAGTAATTATTCAAGTTTTATATGTGTGTATCTATGTAAAAAATTTTTTTAATTACAATTTTTTGCTTTTGAGAGAGGGGCGGAATTTTTATTTTTGTCCAAGGCGGCAAAACTGCTAGAGCCCCGCGGTCCTGTTTTACTATTTTTTTAAAAAAATATTACACTTTAGTAATGATTATGTAGTTGCAAATAATAAAAAAAAATTAAATAATTTTCTTGATCGAAAATTTCGATCAAGACTATAAATTCAGATTTTTTTCAGAATACATGTTCTAGTAGAGTTTTTATTATTATTATTATTATTTTTATGGGGGCAATTTAGTGATCTAGTCTAGGAAAGTCTAGAAAGGCGCTGCGCACCCCCGGAGGGGGGGGTCACGAACCACAGTTTAAGAGCTGCTGTTTTAGAGGCTTACTTTCTTTTGATCAGCACGATAGTGAGATGTCCGAGTATTTTTTCTTTTTCTCCCAAGAGATTCGCTATTTTTGCTTAGTTCACCCTAGCGATCTTTCTGTATTTTTGACCCTTCTTGTCATCTAATCTTTCCTCGTATTTTGATCCCCTACTTAGATTACTGATTTGTTTGTGTGCCTGCGTGCGTGTGTGCGTGTGTGTGTGAGAGAGAGAGAGAGAGTAAATTCTTGAGTATCTGTTGTAGCATTGTCAAAAATTTTACTTTTCCCCAATAAAACCAATCAATCAACCAATATTAAATATTTATCACGCAATAGCTTACTCAAGGGTGTGAGTTCAAACCCTAGCTCTGTGCTACTGAAGCCTTGTAGAAGGGGCTAATGTACGTTAAGTCTGTGGAGGTTCAAAATCCTCCCTTTGGCGGGTGTGATAGCTTAGAGAGGGTTTGCAAGCTCAAGTGTCATCCTTGTCACTTAACCGAGGTTCAAAATTATGAAGTCCGTCACCAGTAGCCCTCGTGCTCGTGTTACTTTATAAAGCGACGCTAATAAAAACTCTCATTCCCAAATTCCCATTTACACGATTTAAAACTTGTTAAGATAAAAAAAAATTATTTTAAAAATTAACTTTTAATCATGTTAGTATTAAAAATTTCACAGAGAAGTGTCAACAGAAAAATGAATATTTGGAATAACAAACGTATTTTCTTCCGGATTACTCGTTTGTCACATTCTTGAGGTTCAATAACATATATATTAGCGTTATTGCAACGTAACTATTGTTTGCTTTTTAATTATTTTTCAAAATGTTTTATATGTATCTTTTCCTGGATATTTTTATAATTACAACTGTTATTATTTAAATTATACATGCATAATTCTCTTTAAATAAGGAAGTTGCTAGAAATTTCCTTGTACCAACTAATATCTTCAATTTTTTGCCATTACAGCATTTGCATTGAAAAAGCAACTCTAATCCCTTAAAATAATCTTGCTTATTCATATTATTAAAAATGTGTATTCCTCCAAATAAATCACTGATTCTTTGGGTTAATAAACTAAAGAGACTTTTCTTTTACATGTCTCAAATACCTTTTCTTTTCGTAAGATGATTATTAGATGAGAATCGGGTATTATGGAATACCTGGGTTTCGGCTCTGTTTGTTGCTGTTAAGGCGATATGGTACCATCTTCACAATCTTTTTTATTTTTAATATTTGATGTTTGGTTTTTAATTATATTTTATAAGGGGGTTAATATTTAATTATAATTCCATACAAAAAATTTTAAATTTGTTGCAAAATGTTCATAAAATCTAAATTTGTTGAACTTTTTAAAACTTTTGTAAAATTTCTAAGGCTTTTTTAAATATGACTCTTTTCTTTCAAATTTTTTTTTCCAAGTACCTTATAATATACTACATAAAACTGTGCGTGGTTTTTTTCTGCTGCTGCTCTTTAATTTTTTTATTAATTTTTTATAGTTAATAACTTTCAAAAATTCTCAAAAAAACATTAATTTTGATTTTGAAATTTTTTAGAAAAAGTACTAAACATGTTAGAGCTAATTCCATATACAATTTTACAAAAAATACATTTCAGAACATGTACAAAAAATTTCAAATCCATACTTCAATTATCAAAAAGCCTTAGGGTTTTGAATAACAGTATATGTACAAAAATTCTACATGGAGAAAAATGAGTTTGAAGTTTTCATTCCATGAATAGCATGATATAATATGCATCGAGTAGTCTGAAACTTTTATGTAATGTTAATTAGCTTATTTAAAACTGCTTACCATAAAAAATTGTGCAAATGTAGAACAATTAAACAGTATACTGCCATAATGAATATATAGAAGAAAACGAATGAAAGATCAATATTTCATAAAACTTTATCTTAATAATTATAAAAAAATAAAAAAAAATTCACTCACTTCAGAGCTAATTTCATATAATACCCTCCATATCATTTTTTTTTAAAAAAATAAATTTTTTATAACATCAAAATAATTTAAATTATTTTTTGACAAGTGATAATCCCTTACAATCGCTTATAGTTTATATCCATCATGATTTTGGAGATTTTTTTATTAAAAAGTAAAGTTATTTTTAGAAATGTAAATGGTATTCCATAATACCCAACTCTCCTCTACGTATTATTTTTATAGTTACTTTACCATAATGTTTCAATATAATAACAATAAAACAACAATACTGTTTATTACAAATGATAAATTTTTATTAAATGCCAATTATTTTTAATCAAACGTATTGTATTAAATAAATTGCCCATTTAACACACACTAATGAGGTATTTGTTTTTATAGATACAATACAGATTGGGATGATATATTTTAAGCTTCCCATTCTTAAAATAACGTTCTGAATACATATATTTCGAAGATAATCTTTTTAGAAAATGCTATCGAGTCTTTTGACCTGTGTAAAGAAAGGGGTGATGTGATTCTCGTTCAATTCTCTGGCTTCTATTTCTTGAGAATTTGCTCTGGGTCCTTTCTGCACCATGCATTTTCGATCGAATGTAATGGATAAAAGATTGTACCAGTGTTTGCTCGAACAGTGAACAAGATATTCAAGTAGTTCAAAAGGGAGAGTATGGGATGTATATTCAAATCAAACAAAGTTGAAACCCACATTTTTGCTTTTTCTCATGGTAAGATATTGCAGGAAATAAGACAATCCGGTTCTATAAATATATAAATGTTTGGTTAAAAAAAAAGTCTTAAAATGAATTTTTTAAAAAAATCCTTTTTATCATATGATTAACTCTGTTGATTTCATTTTTTTTTTCTAGTTTTACCTGGTAGAATATTGATAATGGATCAACTTGCTTTCTGATCCATGTTGATTCGACTATGTTCAAGACATGTAGAAAACCTCATTCTCCTAACAATTTACTGATTGCATGCATTTATAGGGAGAAAAAAGTCTAATGAAGAAGTTACATAGAAAAAGTATTCTTGTCAGAATTTGAAAAGAAGCCTAAATATCAATATTCTAATAATTAGTAATGCTTTAGTAAGTCATCAATTTTAATTTTATTTTGCTTCGTAAGTTTTTAAGGGGACATGGTACGATTTATAGGAAAAATCTTTGATTTAATGATTATTACAATTTTTTTTGCTTCTAACTTATGTATACGTATTACGCAAAACAGTTTTTGTGCACAAAATACTACAAAATATTAAACAATTAATTTTTTAATAAAAAATTTAAAAATTTATAAAATGATTTTAATGTGCTACTCCTTCTGCAATAGTTAACGTACACACCTGAAACTTGATTTACAAGTATGTCAAACTACCGTTTAACGAATGTTCGTATAAGTTTTCTGCTAAAATAAGTTTGTAAAATAATTTTTTGATGAATGCTTGTTAGAAAATTCCTTAAAATATGTATAAATTTTAAATTCATCAATTTTTTAAAAATATATTGCTTAGACTCAAAAATTCCTTCCAATTTTCTTATATGTACTAATAGCAAAAGGTACAAGTAATATAAAAATCAGAAAAAAGCTCTTAGCATTTTGAATGTATATAGATAAACTAGTTATTTTTTCTTTCTCAGATAAATCAGTTTTAGAGTTTTTATCTGCCATTGAGATGTAAATATAAGCGAACAAAAAAATTATCCTCCCTCAGGGTTTCTTAAACTTACAGATAAATCTTGTCAGATCATAGAATATTATATGAAAAACAAATTAGTTTAAAAACATTTTATTTGCATTTTCGAGCGATTTTTATTAATTGAATTGCACTATGTACCTCTTAATTATTTCTAAGAGTTTTGGAGAAAATCTCCGTTTTAATAGCCAGTTCTCGATGAAATTTCGATGAGCTTATTCACTTGGAAAATTTACCTTGAACTTTCTGTTGTAAAAGATAAACAGTTTCCACACAAAACATAATAACAAAAATACGCAAAATGCGATTAATACGTGAAACACACATACACACAAAAAAATTTCCAAACCTACTTTACAAGTTTCGAAATTTGTTTTGCAATTTTAAAGCAGAATAAACTATACGTGTATTGCTTTAAATAAAAAGTTTTAATTTTCGTATATATTTTTGCTCTAAAAAACATTTCATTCTTTCCTTCGAAAAAAATCAGTTCCTGGTTCATTTTACATTGAAATTATTAATCAGACATTTGAAATGTATATATACATACGTGCACACACATATACACTCAACTCATATATATAATTTGCAGTCATATACTAAATTACCATGAACCTAAAAAAGCAACGCAAAAAAACAAATATAGGTCAAAAATAAGATAGCTTCAGTAGTATATGTATATAAAATAAGATTTTTACAGAAAGGGAGGGGAAGTACTTAGACTTTTTAAAAGTCCCCATCTGAACTTATTTGAATATCAGAATATCAGGGGAAATCTGAGAAGCCTTAGGATGAGTTTAATAAATTTTCTCTGATGCTAAATTTTGAACTTTAACAGTCAACTTTCTGAAAACCATCCATTTTCATTTTTATGCTTTCCATCTTCAGCCTTCATGCAAAGATCATTTATAAAATCTCAGAGCATTAATATAACTTAGAAAATATTATTTTTTCTTAGTAATAAGCCGTTAAAAACGTTATTATATTCGTCAAAACTAGTACATGAAAACTATTTGTAGCAATTTCTAGCAACCATCTATAATGATAACAAATGGGCTGCAACGATAATTTTAATTGTTAACCTTTTTGTTACAAGGATTCTTTTGACAATAAATATGATAGATTTTACCTTTCACAAACTTTTTTCGAATAGATTCCTTCTATCAGGTGGACAAGGAACGTACATATTCATAAAATAGTTGGAAGAAGAATGCAATTTTTTTACATAGAAATTTCATTATCAAAATAAAGAACGTATTTTATGGTGATGTTTTCCAAACAGTGACATGCATACGTCTAAGAGTAAGCGAAAAATTACTAAAAGTATACCTGCAATCTTGACGAGTACTTACTTTTACCGAATACGTTTGAAAAATTATCTTCAATAGGAAATTATTCTTTATAAAGAATTGAAAAAAAATTTGCGAGCAGCGAGTTATAATAACGTATCACTATAAAGCAACATGAGGGTTAATGGTGACGGGCCTGTCCAGGGACGTCTTAAGGTATGGGCCAACTGGGCCCAGGGCCTCGGCCGCAATGAGGGCCTGTCTCGTTCTCGACACAAACTTAAGAAGATCATAATTCGAATAATTTCATAGGTCAAATGTTATTTCAGGTTGTGTTCCCCGAAAAACTGGGAATCTCGGACGATATATCAACTGGCTACATGTGATGACCATCGTCCACGTACAGGCCTTGGTCTACCACCATACCCCATCATTACTCATTCAGTCAAAAGGCGGCAATCGGTCTAGAACGGTCTGTGCAAGTGTATGTCATGTATATTTATTTGTTTCGGATTATTACTTGTACGAGACAACGTATGCTATGTTCTGTTTGATTTTAAGGGTCATAGGTGGGGCCTACATTTGTGTAAAGATCCAGGGCCTCAAGAAGTTTTAAAATTAACCTAGGCCTGTTGTGTGATGTATGATCTGACCCGTATGTTTGAGTCTCGGTCAAGTGACGAGGTCGAAATCTGAGGGCAACCCTTCTCCAAACTACCACGCTAACTGGAGGACTCGGAGCTTGACAGATTTAACCTGCATCAGCTCTATCTACACGGTGGGTCTTCAGTAACATCAAGACTCGAATCCACAACATGCTGGTGATGAGTTCGTGACCATAATTACTAGTCTTCCGTAGCTGCAAGCAGTTGTCTAATCTTATTATTCATTTACAGTTTTGGCAATAATATTAGTGTAAAATAATACCTAAAGTTATAAATACAAAAATAGTTACTTTCTTAGTATAAATATTACAGCAAGTAATACCAGAATGATTTACACTGGAATAGTGGCATTATTTGTAATCCAAATTTTTTACGTTTTTTGTTACATTATTTTTTTATTCGAATGTTTTCAAACATTACTCAAGAAATAAAATAAAATATGGTTATATCTAAAACAATGTCAAAAATTTACTTTACATCGAAACAAAAAAAAATATTACAGAAAAAATTTATCATTAATGTACGTACTATGTATAACGTACTGATTATACATTAAAAAGTATAAGTTAGAAACGCTTATTTCATTGAATATACGCAAATTCCAGGATTTAATTTACAGATCCCTCAATTCTGAGACATGTCCATCGAAACCAATTCTCGTCAATCAATAATCTTCGCCAAGTTGAAAATACTTCCCTCTCAACAGTAACCTTTTAGTACGGAACCCCCTCCCCCCCAAAATGTAGTATTGTATTTTTATAGTACTGTACAGCCTTTAATCATTTCCAGGAAGCACGTCTAGAAAAAGGTTATCATAAAATACTATATTGGGGAAACAGTTTGAGAACCACTCTCTATGAAGTAACATACCAGGTTATCTAATAGTGCGTTAAATAATAATAAACATTAGTTGATGTTCTTAATGAAAATAATGCAATAACATATTTAATACAATTCGTTAAGAAACTATAAAACCACTTTAATTTCGGAAATTATGAAATAAATAAGGGTTCTCTTTACAGATTAAACAAATTAAATATGATATTACAACACATTTATTAAATAATTAGGGTTTATATTTTTAAATCATGCAATAAATGGCAAAATTAACAAAAATATTAGAAACAAATGAAAAAATACTGTTGACAAATTTTAGACCACTTGTCTTTTTTTAACACACGTACACAAAAAACATAAAAATTAATTTTATTTTGGTCCTCTAATTTTCCCATTATCATTGAAATGATCATGTGGTTAAAGCAATTTTAGAAATATTGTGTCATGCCTTTACAATGCTTACTTTCGGTTTATTGGCCGAGGAAAACTTTTCTCGATTATTTTTAAATAACTTTTATTTTTTTTCTCTATTTTCTAAACATTTTTTCATTTATTTAAAGGAAAGGCACACTAGAGGGGAAAAAAACTCCAGTTACAGAGTGCTTGATAGAAAATGAAAAGCACACACACACATGTGAACCATAAAAATATTACTTAACACACAATTGGATAGCTATAAAAAATAAAATAAAATAAACATTGAGAATAAAGGGGGGGGGGGAAGAACTTCGAAAATAAAAAGTAATAAATTCTAAATACAGCAAAATAGACGCGTAAGCATTTATATTTTAAAACGTTATTAAAAATATTAAACACTTAGAAAATCTGTTAAGATTTTTTAACTTATATTGTGTGAGAAAAAAAATTATATTTGAATAATTTCATGTGATAAATTAATTCTCAAATTCGCAATTGTTTCTTAAACTTCTCACTGATCGAGCAAAACTAGTACTGCTTGAAATATCAACGCAGTCGAGTATTGCGCTCACAATTAACACATCGATGACTTGATTAAAAAATGCAAGAAAAATTTCTTCATGATTTCACAAACTTAGCAACAAAAAAAAAAAAAAATTGTGAAAAACAGATTATGACAAATTTTTCGAAAATAAATACTTTTCTCTCATTTCGAAAAGAGAAAAATGAAGTCCTCCCCGGCGGGGAATCGAACCCCGGTCTCCCGCGTGACAGGCGGGGATACTGACCACTATACTACCGAGGACTCGTTCTTCTAGGTAAGTTTTAAACTTATAAGCCTTTTAAACTGTGACGCGGAATTTCGTAAAAAGAGTCAGAAATATAATGAAAACTTTCATTTTTGCTTCTACGAATGCTTTTTGATTCCTTTTCTATTGTTTTCTTGACACTGAAAAGAAAAATATTTTGAATTCCGTTTACAAATCGTCGCCAGGTGAAAAAACTCATATTCCATTCTACAGTAATTAAAGTACTGAGATAAAAAGTTTTGCTCATCTATTTTACATCTTAAAGTAAAAAAATAAAAATCAAACAGTACATGGATAAAATGGCAACATATGGCCCCTAATTTTATATTAATAAATAGATATATTCACTTAATTTATTTTTTATTTATCTTATACATCTTGAGAGAGTAGTTAACTACAGAGGTTTTTCTGTATATAAATATATAAAATTAGAATAAGAATCTGATTAAAAGCAATCATACATTCAAATATTTATATATATATGTTAATAAGCATATATATTCGAAGCTTACAAATGAATATAAGAATCATTATATGTTTAAGTAATTATTTTATTTTCATACTGGGAAAAAATAGATGTGAAACATAGACTTCTAAAATAGTAAAATATGTTAGGTAATTGAACTTTTGTTTTTGTTTACATCTATATAAGACAGTTAACTAACAGAATTAATTCTGTATTGAATTTTATAAATTGGGACAAATATCGAATTTATAAAGTAATTGTTTATATCAAAACAAATATTCTAGATTTACAATTAAATACAAAAATTACTATATATATTTTTGTAACTTTTTTTATTGGGTTAAAAATATATAAAAATATGAACTATTTTTATTTCAGTAGAAGTAAATGTAGAAATGGGGGGAGGGGGGTTGAAAAAAAATCCGGACAGGAATAAAAGCATTTTTTTAAATTATTAGTTTTTATTTTGTTTAAAAGTTGAATTGAGAGATAAAATTTAAAAACACGATTTTTTTTTCGCTTCAAGCTATAATAAAAATTAAAGCTCTGATCAGTCCTAAAAGATATATTTTTGTTTTTTAAAAATAGAATCTTAGAAATTTTTATACAGTAGGGCTATGTCAAGAGTATAGCAATCGGCAATTTTTTTTCTTTTTTAGGTTATGCTAGCCAGAAGCCTTCTAATGTAAATTATGTGTTTTTTTCATACATACATGTTATGCAATTTTAAAAAAATTCTTAATTTAAATCAAACTAAGCATATTGATAATGTATAAATAAATTTGCTAATTTTAATGAAACATGTCTGTGTATTTTTAAAAATGTATATATATACATATATATGTATTGTATATTCTGTATGTGTATTGTACTCCACAGTGCTTTGACATAAATTGCTTTGTAACAATGTCAAGTATTTTTTGTTGGTTAACTGCTAAATTATTTACCAATTTTTTTCTTTTTACTTAAATGCTAATTTTGGAATGTTAGAGCTTAGTTTGTTCAGTCATTTTTTTTCCATCAACTAGTAAAGTTTGTTGCCTTTAACTAATTTTATTTACATTGAAATTTTTGATAATTTTCTAAGTAGTTCTATTTAACGAGGATTTTTTTGTTATTTCTAAAAATTTTCCATATTGTTCTTAATGTTCCATTTTTAGTATGATTGCTGGATGAATATATGTTTTTAATATGCTAGTAATTTCTTTCAGTACTTTGCTTAAATCACAAAGTAATAATATATTGTTTGGTTTTGTATGTTATAAATTTTCATTTTTGATTGAAAATATTTTTGATGCAACAATATCAAAAAAAAAATTATTATTATTATTATTATTTCATTGTAATCATATTTTCAAAAATTTCTTGCTATGTTTAAAAATTTTTTTACAAATCATATATTTAATTTTTTCCCCCTTCCTGAAAATTAGAGTACAATTACAATGCTTAAGATGGTTTCTATTTCATAAATTAATGCAATGCTATTCTAAGTGTTATATATTTGTAAATACTGTTTGTTAAAAATAACTTAAGAAATTGTATTCCTTTTAAAATATTAAAATTCTACTTGTATGCTAAAATTTTTTATTTTTTTTAAAGAATTGTACAATTATTACACATTATTTTTTTTACTATAAAATTATATATAATCTTTTTTTAATTGTAAAATTATATACAAATAATTGTAAAGAAATATATAATCTTCTATATTGATTTTTTTCGTAATAAACATATTGTTCATATGGAAAAAATAGTTATCAAAGAAAGGTTTTTTAATATTATTATTTATTGATTTAAAGTAAATTTAAAAAGCAAGAATAAGATATATCCCAAAGTAGAATTCTCTTTTAAAAATTAGTTCAGTTTTAGAATGTTCAAAAACCAATCATTTATGATGTCCCTAAATTGAGTAAGTAGTCTTCCCCCCATATATTGCTTATTCAAAAAAATCTCCAAAAAATTAACAGAGCCCATTTTTAATTGGTTATATTTGCTCATATGATAATAGAAGAGTATTCATTTTTTTATGAATTTAAATACAGGTAATTCTATTTTTTTTATTTGATTTTATTTACTTATTTTGAAATATCTAAAGACTAAAGAAGCTGAGGAAACAGAATGTATGCAGAACATGAGTATTTATTACGGAAAACATACAAAGTATAATCTCAAGTTCTTACAATCTTAAAACGTTTCACAAAGCATTTATAAATAATATTGTTACAATAACAACATATATGCAATTCATTCAGATGCTTAGAAACATTTCGCAGAAGAATAATACTTAACATTAATTAAAAATTTTCATATTAACTAAATCTTCAATTCTATATATACTAGCCCCAAAAATTGAACCTCTCATAAAAATTCTTTCTGCAAGTTTAACGTATATTTCAGAACACAAAGATTCATACTATTGATAAATTATACTATTGTATTAAAATATTGTTCTGATAATGAATTTTTAAATTATATCGTAAAAAAAAGAAAAACATTTTTATGAAAGTTTAGTTAGAGTTAATTTTCAGAAATGCATTCACACACACAATATCTTTTCAAATGATATTTCCTTTAGAACACTTCGTCATTTTAAAAAGTAACATTTGTTTTTAATAATTTTTTGAAATTATTCCTTCTACAACTTGCAATTAAATGTCGTATTAGAGGATAGGATTCAGTGAGAAATTTTTAAAATCAGTGGTTTTAATTTTATGCTGTGAACCATCTTAGAACAAAAATATATGTAATAAACTACTAAAAAAAAAGTTCGGAACTATATATAAAAATGACTAAAATATTATAAGTATATTTTCTAACAACTAACTACTAAAAGATGCTTTTAGCGTGCTTTTTTATCGTACTAAAAGCATCAACAAACAAGAATTAAATAAAAGTTATACATATTTTAAGAAAACAAGACTTTTTCCCTACTTAATAGATATACAGTGAAATTCGCGTAACACGAAACTGGGGGGGGACTGAAATATTTTTTCGTGTTAAAAGAATTTTGTGCTAAAGGATATTAGAAAAAAATAAATATCAACAAAATTTAGTTTATTACAGTTTATTTTATTTACCTAGATATGTATATAGGCATGTATTTAATAAAAATCAATGAAACAAAACCATTCTAAAGAACTTAAAGAAATTTAATACAAAATTTGGAATTTTTTTGAAAAACAAAATATTTATTGAATTTTTGAAAAATAATCAGATATTTTTCTTTGCATTGCCTTTTTTTAGCATCAAATTGTCCACAAATTGTTAGATGTCGTCCATTTTGTTATTCATTTCATGATTGGAATGTGCATCTAAATAACTGCGCGTACTTTTCCATAATATTCCTCATTTCGAATGACGTGGGAACAGGAGCTGCATTATTCATTTCATTTTCGTCGTCTGAATCTGCATCATTGATACTTTTTGAATAAACTCCAAAATGCTTTTGTTTTCCATAACAGGGGCTGTACACTCATTATCATCATTTACTGCAACGAATTTTTCCCTTGATATAGTAGGACAGTTCGATCCGGCTGGTGTTTTCCATATTTCGTTCATTTCCAGAAGAGAAATCTTTTCGCGTTAAGCAATTTTACTTTCGTGTTAAGGGGAAGCAAATGCAGAAAATTATACAGTAGTTTGTAGGGACCATTTTTTTCATGTTAACTGATGTTTCGTCTTAAGTGTTTTCGTGTTCAACGTATTTATAGGAATTCGTAAGCATAGGAATTTTATATACCACATAACGTGATGCACGTGAGTGTGGATCACACATTGTTTTTCATCTCATCCCGTGATTTCGACTTTGAGCCTTTTGTCTGTAAATTAAGCCTATTCGTTGTTAAGAATCACTGAACCTTATAATTGAACTTAGATTTTCAATCAGAATCATAAGCTTTGAAAATGAATGGTACCAGATATTGGTAAATTATTCTGCCCCCGTGCGAGTTGTTTATATGATGTATATACAAACAGTTTTAAATCATTACCTGAAATCGTGAAAAATATGTAAATATGTAAATTGCTCTCACCAGAACAGAACATTAAGTCGCTTTATCTGAAATCTAAAATCAACTGGTTCAAAACCAGAGGTATAGTTACCGTTGTATCATCTATGATACAACGGTAACTATGCCCCTGATAGCAATGGTACAATCCCGTATCAGTAGTACGGGGCCCCCAACATGTATAAAACTTAGGCTCTTTCAAACAAATTTTATTATATTTATTTATTCAATTAAATATATATTTTTTTATTTATCAAAAAAGCGTTATTATTTTTATTTATTTTCCAAGGAATTTTGAGACAGGGTCCACTCTGGATTCGCACCCCCTTTTTTCCCCCTTCGGTTTATAACTATTTTGTATGTATATATATATATAAAAACTTTAATAGTATAAAAAATTCAAATAAAATAGAAATTAGACACTTCCATACACATGGTTTTGAAAATGTTGTGCTCAATATTATTAAAGTAGTCCCTAATGTTAAAGATAGACTATGGTGGGAAAATTTCTACATTAAGTATTATAATACAATTTATCCTTATGGACTAAATGTATTATATCTAGGAAAAAATATTCTTAATTCTATTAAACAAAATTCTCAAGATTATTATTACAGTAAAGAAATCAAAAAGACTAATAAAAGAAAAACTAGAGGTAATAGGACTAAAAGGTTAAGCAGAGACGATAATGTTATTTCAAAAGATATTAGCGATATATGTAATAGTTTCGAGAACAATTTTAATATAAAGCACATTAAATCTTTCATGTTTGGATTAAGTAAGACAGAATTATGTATTACGGATAATATACTAAATTCAGATAAATTTACAGATAGTCATGCTTTACATATCATAAGAGACATTCTCAAATTTCTGAAGCATAAACATAAAATAAATGTAAATGTAAATAAAAAATATCAAACAGAATATTGTACATTATTATATATGAATAAATCTTTTGATAATATTAATTTTGCTAGCATTTTTTAAAAAACACATGTCAACTTTCCCAATTCATAATATCACTATTAAAAAAAGCTTTTAAATATAATAAAAAAATAGGTAGATCAATTTTTAACTATAATGCACCTATCAAGCAAGAAAATTTAATATGTTATTGTAATGAATTTAAAGAATTCAAAGATAACTATCACCAGCATGTTATTACTGGTGATCTCAATATTGTAAAAGACAATAATCTTAGAAATATAATGAATAAAGGTACTGGTTTTAGACTTATGATATCCAATAATAATAAAATTATCAAAAATCAGTTATATAATGATATTGAGCAATTCATATACAAAATTGCCATTAAATATAGTATGCCTATAGAGGCATTCACAGAGTTTAAATGTAACATTACACAACAGTTTAATAAATATAACTTTAGTACAGATAATAATATCTTTTTTAATGATATTAAAAATCAGATTAAAAAATTACAAAATAAATTTATTATAGTTTATATTGATAAAGTGCCTGGAAATTTTGCCTTCATTTGTAAATACTATTATAGTTTAATGCTCAACAAACATTTTGAAAATAATACAGCTTTTATTAGATCATCAATTTCTAATAGAGAAATAAATAATCGAATTTTGGCTTTTCATAAACAATTAAAAATACAAATAAATAATAATTTTAAATTTCCACATGTATTTCTTACTCCTAAATTTCATAAAAATCCAATAAAGTTTAGAACAGTTACTAATGGTTTTAATACATATATATATATATATATATATATATATATATCAGCAAATCAGGCAAAATTCTACATAAAATGTTACAAGATACAATAAATAATCTAAAAACTTCAGCCATACTTAAAAACAGTACAGAACTTATTGCACAAATTAAAGATAAAAAGATATTTTCAGTATTTAGTTTAGATTTTGAAGATCTTTTTAACTCAATTAATATTGATGATGTGATAAAAACACTAGTAAAATTTCATAAAGATAATTTGTTTAAAAATGTCAAATATGATAGATTTGGCTCTCTACTTAGGTTAGTTCTAAAAGAGAATTATGTTTATCATAATGGTAATTATTATCAACAGATTAAGGGTCTACCACAAGGTGGCCCAGCTAGCAACTGTCTTGCCAATTTATATTTACATTATTTTGAAAATAGTTTCACAGACAACTTAGAATTTTATTTTTTTCGTTATATAGATGATATAATCATTTTTGGCAAGCAAGACAACTTTATACCTAATATTAATTTTTATCCACAATATCTTAATTTATTACAGACAAATAGTAACAGTTACGAAGCAAATTTTCTTGATATAGAAATTAAATTAAAAGATTATAAAATAGTTACTAATATTTATGATAAGCGAGAAGACTTTAATTTCAATATTATAAAAGTACCGCATTGGGAGAGTAATGTGCATGTATCTATATTCAGAAATATTGTTCTTAATTACACACTACGCAATAAATTTCTAGTTTCTAATAAATCAGAAAAAATAAAAAATTATAAACATTTTACTAAATACTGTTTAATTTAAAACTACCCAACTATTTTATTAATAGATATTTAAATAATGAAATTCTAAATAGTAAGGATTAAATTTACATAGTTTTTAAAAGGTTTATATTATAGATTTATTATTCTTCCTAGATAGTTTTTTAAATACCCCCAGTTTCTAGTTTTAGATAAAATTACTTTTTTAGAATATATTATAACTTTTAAACTATATTAAGAGTCTCTAAGATAATGGTAGTATGTTTACATTTCTTATTTTATTATTTCTATTCTTTTCATACTTTTGCTAAGTGCTATTTTTCAGCCTTTGCTTTGTTTTGAAATTGTATTTGGGTCCAGAATCTGGCAATAACTTGGTTATTGTACTCAGATTTAGCGCGGGCTCTGCATTTCAGTATGCAATTTTTGGGTAAGTTACCTCTTCCTTATAATGGATTTAGATTTCCTATCCATTATTTTCCAATTGGTATTTGCTCGGTATTATTAACAAAAAAAAGGGGGAAGGTTGGCTGGCCAAAAAACATGTTCAACCCCACTTTGATACAGAAGGATTTTTTTGAAAAAGTTTTATGTATACTAGCTGTCCTAAGTCAGCAATGTTGATAATACTGAAGCATCCATTCTTTTGTATTTTGCTCTGTTGTTTCAATCTTTCATATCTCCTTCTAAATTCTGTTGTATTGTTATCTGGCAATTGATATTCTTTTATGTATTGATCATGTGGTTCATCTCTCTCTTGTAGAGAAATTTTGATTATATATATATATATATATATATATATATATATATATATATATATATATATATATATAGTATCATAAAATGAAAAAAATACACAGTATAATAAAATTGATAGAACTAAATTATACCACTAACAAAACTAGAAGATATAAACCAGATTTCAAGAAACATAACTATTAAAAATGGTGGAAAAGTATATTGTACAAGAATAAATAAGCGTATGTATAGCAGGAAACAGAGTTAGAAGTTTAAAATGTAAGAAACCAAAAGAGACAATGGACTAAAATGGAGACCTATTATGATTTCTAAAGCTGTTGCTGAATTAGGACCAGCAAAATTAGGGTTAAATATATTTTAAGGATCCAATCTTCCCCGTACAGCAGAAATTTTCGACATAATAGCAAAACAGAGCCATATTGAAAAGTTAGGCCTAAAACTAACCCCGTGTAGTTTGCAACTGTGGTACGCATATTTCTGGTGGTACATGTCTTCGAAAGGGGACCGTGAGAAGATTAGAAAAAAAACAGTATTACTCAAAGTTAAGCCTACGAATAAAATTATATGATTGATATCATAAATTCTAATTTGCAGGTAAGTCCAATCATAACTTTTCATCCCAGTGGTGTGACAAGAAAAAAGTTTGAGAACCTTTAATGTATGCTATCTTTCTTTTTTTTTAATTCAGTTATTTCAGTTCATAATTTATTTATAAGAATATTCAGCTTGTTCATTTTTTAAAACTGAAAATGAAACGGGAGAATATGATATGCTTATTTTAGAAAATTGAAAAGAAAAGGTTAAATCCTTTGAAATTCGCATGAGTGTCGTAAAATTGTGACCTTTAATAACATCATGATCACAGAAAAAAATAAAAAAAGCAGGAATTGTTTTTAAATTTTTAGAAAATTACGATAGTTTTAAAATTTTTAATTAAATCATTGTTAACTCGAGCAACGATCGAAGCAATGATCTTTCGATTCACCGAATTTGTTATTTACGTTCAACAGAGCAATCAAGCACTTGATAAAATACTGAACAATGACCCGTTTGATTCTTTACGCTATTCAAGTTCATTGTTTGAAGGGGTGAAAAAGAACTTTTTTAGATCGAAATCCTAATTAGTATCGTCATTTAGTACGTCTTACAAAGACACTATTTAAATCTCTTTCGTCTAAACTTGAATTTTCTATTCGAAAATTTACAATATTTTCAATAATTTTTTTTTAAATATAAATCATTTTTTTTATTCGGAACTTATTCAACTCTCACGTACTTTTTTAATGAGTTACTCGTTGTCTTACGATTTTTACTGTATTTTATTCAGTAGCGCATACAGGAGTTTTTCAGGGAGGAGAGGAGCGAGTGGGTAGAAGATGTCCACTCTTCTCGTATCATACCCCAATACTCCGCCAAACATATTATTTTAATTTTATCGATGATCGGAAACAAAAAACAGTGAAAAATAAATTATTAAATGAATAATTAGAATTGAATTAATAATGTAAATTTTCCATAAAAAATACTTAATTAAATTACCAAAAAGCACAAGAATGTACGTATATATACAATCACTTCCAAAAGTTAAGCACGAAGATGTAAAATGCAAAAAAATCAATAAATACTGCTTTGATTGACACAAAATTTGGCAGTAAAGTAACATATATATTTATACATAAAACAAAATCAAAAATTATATACAGAAATGAAAACAATATTAAATTTTTGTAAGTTATCAGATAATGTCATACTGGAGACTTAAACAGAATTATGTATGAAATGAAAATAAACAGCATAAAATGAAAAAAGGGCATTAATAAGGTATATGATCCCCCCTCCCTCATCTGTATGCAAAATTTACACCTTCTGACCATGCTTTCAATTAGGTGGTCAACCACCGCAGAATTAAGCAATCGCCATTCTTCTTGTTTTCAGAGCAGTTTCCAGCTCATTAAGAGTGGCTGGTGGTGGGAAACGTAAAGATACAGCACGGCCGAGAGCATCCCAAAGATTTTCAATGGGATTAAGGTCGGGCGAATATGCTGGCCATGCCATACGTGCAATCCCTTCACTCTCCAGGTAGTCATCGACGATGTCAGCTCTATGGGGATGTGTGTTATCGTCCATTAAAGCAAAAGTAGGTCCAACTGCTGCAACGTACAAACTTGTAATGAGTTCTAGGACTTCATCTCGATACCGGACAGCCGTCACAAAACCCCGTTTAAAGATGTGCAGGTCGGTGCGGTATCCTAATTAAATCCCTGCCCACACCATAACGCTTCCACCTCGGAATGCGTGATGTTCGGTGATGTTTTGGAGCTGATTGCGTGTTCTTTGTTTACGCCATATCCTTATACGATTGCCATCTGGCTCCAGAGCAAACCTTGACTCATCAATAAACAAGACATTGCCCTAGTCAGACACAGTCCAATTGCCCTGTTCCCGGCACCACTTTAGTCGTGCCCCTCTTGATTGGACGGATAGAGGAACACAAACTCGAGGTACCCGGGCACACAGTCAATTTATATGTAATCTTCGGCGTACAGTAGCTGCAGATATAGCCTTACCAATGGACGCTGTAACCATAGATGACACACGTGTGGAGGTCGCTCTGCTATTCCACTTGGCTACAATAGCAATATATCGATCTTCCGCGGGGTTGTAGCCCTTGAGCAACCGCCTATAGGCCTTCGGACAGCAGCCTGTGTGGTTTGGAATTGTTTCCATATACGTGAAATTACAGAATGATGAACGCCGAAGAAAAGAGCAACATCTGTGATCGACTGTCCTGCTTCAATGCGCCCCACAGCACGCCAGCGCTCAGAATCTTCCATTCGTTTTCTGGAAGTCATAGAAACACGTATGTCTTGAAAACAAATTGTACGAAAGTTTTAAACACCTTTATCAGCACTCACTGTATCAGAACTTCTGTAACCCTTCATAAAGCTGGCTTCTTATAAGACTGCCCTTTTTGCATATTTCTTGTCATGAAAGCACGATAGGCTGTTACCTAACATATTTGCATACTTCCATCTACCTCTGCAGTGAATCGCATCCTCTTTAATTCTGATTGGCTTCCGGAAATTACCATTTTCCTCTCCGTGCTTAACTTTTGGAAGTGAGTGTAGTTACCTATCTCTCAAATCAAAAATAAAAACAGATATAAATATCAACATAGAAGCACTAGTGGCGGAACGGAGAATATTAGCCCCCATCCCCTTGCAAAGTCAGGCATTGGGTCTCAATTGGTTGAATACGTACTTGACGTCAGTCAGGCTTTGCACCCCCCCCCCCCGCTCTGTGGTGATGTACGTTACGCCACTGAGACGCACTAAATCATAGAAGAAGAAAAATCTCACTTTAACCTGTAATTATATATACAAAAATAAAAATATGATAACGGTGTTTTCATTTAGTCACCAATCTGCTTTTACAGGCTAAAAAACAGTCACAAAATAAAATCTAGTTTTCTTGTTTTTTGTTTCTTTTTTGGGAGAGAGTACACATTCAGTGGCGTAACGTACATCCCCGCAACGCGGGGTGCCCAAAGCCTGACTGACATCAAGTATATATGGTTTTGCAATCCTTTGTAAGATCCGGCTTCGGGCCCAAAACCTGACTTTACAGGGGGCCCTAATGTTCTCCGTTACGCCACTGAGTATGAAAGAAAAAAAATGATTAGTTCAGTTCTGAGAATAAGAGGGTGTTTTATGTGTTTTCATGTATTCGGTTTTGAAGGGAAAGAAAATGAGTAAAGAAATTTTATTTTTCATTTACTAAAACTGAAATCATTGCTACCTTTTTTTTAATTAATTAAAGCGCTATATACATAAATTCAAAATCGATCGGGAAAAAATCAAGGGTGATGAGAAGTGGACCCCTTAGATTCCCCCTCCCCCTTTCCTTCTTGCGTGAACCACTGATTTTGCATGATAGCTATTAAAATAGCATTAGTTTTTAGCTCACACTAATAAATAAAAATTATAGTATACGGGCCCGAAAGAGTAGACGAGTTTCTCACAGGGGCAAAGAAAAAAAAAGCTTTTTCGATGTTTTAGAAAATAGTTTTTCTATCAATAGTAAGTTAAAGCCCCTTTCTGAGGAACGCGAAAATAACTCTTCCCATCGATCGACATTTCTGGCCTTGTGAGAGTAGGGACGTAGTTTGAACTAAGAGGGCCGTGATTGATGCCTATCTCCCCAAGCAAAAGGCTGAATCAGCAAAAATGTGCAATGATGTTCTGCAGCAATGGTTCACGCCCCTTGGGAGCAAAAATATCTATTCATGGTTGGTTGCTTCAACGGTTAATGTATGAAATATTACAGATTTTTGTGTAGTTAGTAAGTTTCAATCTGTAGTTACATCTGGCACTTCATAACTTTATTTTTCACCAGACCAAGTATTTAGAGGCATGCATAGCCACACGCACAAAGGTGTGACCACACCTATCTCTTTTGAAGTTATTTGCGTGAATGTGATAAAAAAAAATATTTATAAAATAATCATAGCATATCAGAATGAATAAAAATGAACACGACTATGTTATAATTTGTAAGTGTAGGTTTTTTCGAAGGAACCCGAATTAAAAATTTATAGAATTGCTTTTCGCTACAAGGAAAGTTATTTGTAGATGCATTTTGCAATTTAAATCAAATATTTTAATTACATGAGAATTATACTATTCTGACTATATAATATAAAACTGTAACGAAATTATATTTAGAAACAATGCAATGAAGGTTAATTTATATAGTTTGTTAAATTTTAACATTGTTATGTAATACCTATTACTTTAATAACTAAGGATGCATAAATTAATTAATATTGATTTTGTATGCTTGTTCAATTACGAATTAGTATTATATTGATTGTAATAATCATTACATTGGAATTTAAACAATACTTCACAATCTTTAAAATAACCCTTTGGCTTTCTTCCAGATCCAAAGTAAACTAAAGTGATTAGTTTATAAAGCCAATTTAATGTGGGATAATAATTGTAATATATATATTACATATCTTATATATACCAGGATTCAATTCCCATTGACAAAATCTACTCGTAGTTCAACTCATAATTCAAAATATAACAATTGTAAAGTGAGCATATCTTTTGTATCTCACTTCTGATTTGCAACAAAGATTCAGAGTCATTAGTAAAATTGTTCAAAATTTTTGAACCAAAGTTATTTCTTGATTGTTCAGCTAAAGTCTTAGAATAAATGACAGGAAAGAAAACGATCAAATTTTAGGAGGAAATTAAAACAAAATGTTTGTAAGTGAGTGTGAATGTTATATTAACATCGCACTATAAAGCAACACGAGAGACATTGGCGACGGATCTCGTAATTGGGAGCCTTGGTCAAGTGACGAGGACACCAGAGCTGGAGTCCTCCTCTCCTAACTACCACGCTACTCCAACAGGAGAAAAATGAGCCTCAACGGATTTAACGTGCATCAGCCCCTTCTACATGGAGGGTATACAGTGGCGCCAAGACTCGAACCCGTGTCTTGGCGCCACACTAGTTCGTGACCACAAAACGTTTGCGTCATTATGGTAAAATAAATTCCTAATAAGTCAAGCTTTATACACTCATGTCCATAAATTAAGGATAATTCAGAATCACACAGAAATTGAACTCTAAAATAAAAATTTCACCTGCAGAATTATCACACACATCTTGAAGAAGAATATGCAAATTACAGGAAACCACCAGATGGCGCGGATAGTACGCCACAATGACGAGAGTGTAAGAGAGGGGTATATAAGGAATGGTGGCAAAGAAGTAAAATTGTTCACAAGCGCTTTAAAAGCCTTTCAGTGCAATAACCGCATAGTTATGGCACAAAGGAAGCATTTGGATGATTTTTTACGTGGTAGAATTATCGGACGACTGAAATGTGGACGTACCCAAGTGGAAGTATCCGAGGAACTTGGAATCGCCCAGAGTGTCATCTCCAGGCTTTGGCAACGATTCCAAGATGATGGTAATGTGAATAGATGTTACAGCACAGGTCGCCCCCGAGTTACAACGCCGAATGAGGACCGGTATTTGGCAGTTACTGCCAAAAGAAACAGACGGAGCACAGCATCAGACCTATCTCGTCAGCTCTCTTCAGCTACCGGTACGACAGTTTCAAGGCAGACCGTGTACAGACGCTTAGGGCACATTAGTCTATAAGCTCGTAGGCCTGTCGTGTTCCCCTTACCGCAACTCATTGTTGCCTGCGATTAACCTGGAGTAGAGAGCATGCATTGTGGACACCGCAACAGTGGTCTTGTGTGATGTTTTCCGACGAGTTCAGTTTAGTTTGCAGTCTGATTCTAGCCGGACTTTCATATGGAGAGCGCCAGGTACCCATTACAACCAAGAGAACACCATTGAACGACACCGTTACGGTGGTGCAGGAGGGCTCGTTTGGGGAAGAATTATTCTCGGTTCCAGATCTGACATGTATGTTCAGAGTGTAACGATGACAGGCCACATCTATCAGGATGTCATTCTGGAACAACATGTACGTTTGTTTCGGGGCGCCATGGGTGCTGAATTTCTGTTTATGGATGACAACGCCCGTCCTCACCGTGCAAACATTGTAGACGAATGCCTTCAATCGGAGGATATCACCCATATGGATTGGCCAGCCTACTCACCGGATTTGAATCCAATAGAGCATGTGTGGGATATGCTTGGCCGACGAATTGCAGCCCGTCAACTCCCTCCCACCTGTCTACCGGAACTTCGGAGGGCATTGCTTGATGAGTGGTGTAATATTCCCCAAGATCAGATTGATAATTTGATACTCAGCATGCGTAGGCGTTGTAAGGCCTGTATTGCATCGTCCGGGAGACATACTCCGTATTAACCATCATACTAACCATGTTAAAATGTTTTTTGTAAATAGGTTCTTTTTTAAAATTTGCTCCAGGGAGTAAAAATCGCAATTTTTATTAATTATGTCAAACATATAGCATCTTTTTTGCTCTTTACCTTTTGTTTAATAAATAGACTTTACAAATAAGTCAAATTTGTTTTGCTTCTGTCTCTTTCTTTGCCTGAACTTCATTATCCTTAATTTATGGACATGAGTGTATTTATAAAAATACAAGTACCATAAAATCCGGCGTATAAACATATATATATATATATACAATATATATATATATATATATCACATGCTTTAAGCTGCATTTTTAATTTTTAGATATATTCGGTGTATAACGCGCATTTCTTTTTTACGTTGAAACCAAAAGTGTACACAAGCAATGCTCTCATGTTTTGAAGTCATTTTGTAACGGACCTATACGCGTCTATGACTAATAACCCCTTGGGGACTCTTCTGGGGAAATATTTTGACCCACCAACTTTCACCGAAGGAAGAAAACGTGATTATGCAAATTAAGTATATTATATAAATTCTGTATTCGAGTTTTGAGAGTTAGTTGGTGAGTGGAGAATCGTGCATTTGTTAAGTGCAAATCGAAGTTTATAAAAGTATCAATTGAATAATTCCAAGAGAGGATCACTCGGAGGCGATCGAATCTAGTTAAAGATTACCGTTCAAGGCCTCAACAATAGGACTTCACAAGAGTACAGATATCGTGATCCTTATTTAAATAGAAATTAAAGAATAACTTAATAGAGCGCGGTGGAGTTGAAATTGAGCTTGTATAAGTTATCGTGGAATCAGTTGAGGCTCCATAATATTATCCCTATTCGAACGGGTCTCACCTTCGCACTCTGCAGGCTGATCAACTTTCTTAATTGGATTATTGTTGTGGTTGATTGATATTTTGTGACAATAAATTAATAAGAGTGAATCATATCGATAATTCAGTTCTTCCCCACACATCTAGCCGGGTCAGAGAGTAGACAAGGGGGTTAGAGGGAAGCAGGAACCGACAAGCATTACAATTTATTCGTGGTATCATTCCAGGGTGCTTTTGATAAAACAGTATACTTCTAGAGCTACAACCTTCAAGTTCATAAGGTATGTCATTTCTTTTAAATAAACAGTGTTTCTATTTATGTAGAAGTCTAATTTTCTTATGCTCGTCTCTTTTTTTTTTTTATTTATTTTTATAGATATCTTTTTTATACCTTGAATTTCGATCTAATTTTTTGTGTTAAAAGTGCGAGTTATACGCCGGATTTTACGGCAGCTGAAATTTACACAGAATTTTTTCCGTACAAAACAGACAATTTTTCAATTATTATTTTTTTTAACTGTCGTGAGTATGGTGTAAGAAGAAAAAAAATACCCTTAGATGTGAAAAATAAATTAGGATATAATTATACATACCGTATTTATTTGTCTCTAAACCGCCATCGATTCTAATCCGCACCCAATATTCACAACAAGTTTTTGTGAAAAATTAAAAATAATGTAAAATGGTTTAAAAATATAGACATTCAATTTTAAAGAAATTAAAATAAATTTAAAATCATAACTAATAAGAAGTGAATATTTAGTTTTTTTAGTAGTATTGTAAACTTTTAAATACATGCATGAACCTGTAATTGCTCTAATTTCTCATCTAACGATTCTAAGCCGCATCGGATTTTCATTAGGGTTAGCAATGGAAAAAATTGTGGCTTAGATTCGAGTAAATACGGTACATAAACGGAATACGATATAATGATCAATCTTATATATATCAAGATTTCTATCTATCTCAGCATACATATCTATATATTTGTTGCAACTAATGTTCCACATAAGATTATTTTTCGATCAATACTCTTTATTTTTATTCTGACGTGCATGAAATTGGCTGAATAAAATAGAAATTTGTACGCACCTTTCATACATGCTGACCCCTTTTAATCTCTTTTTTTAGCCAGATATATTATAAATTAAGAATATTTTCCTGTGATTGTCATGATTAAAAAAATAATGATTCCTTTCTGTTAAAAGCTCCTTCTAACTGATGATGGGTAAAGAAAGGTTTCATTTATTTACAGAGAAATTAAATTCATTATTTCAAACTCAAGTGTTTCATTTTTTTTTCTGAACTTCATTTATAATATTGCTTAGTTGAATCATTAGAGCATACAAAAACTGATCATTCAAAGGAATATTTTTATTAAACTAGGTATAGTGGCTTTTAATGTCAATATAGACAAAATTTATACAGTTGAAATTAGGTTCCTGACTGTATAATAATTCGGGCAACTTCAAATATTCACGGAACTTTCTGTAATTATCGAATTCTTTGAATGTTTTTGATCTTTCATTCAGGATTCTTTCTGATTGAAAAACACAAAATTCTTATACAGAACCCAGACAGTCTATAATTTGTGATTTTATTTCATTTATATTTTAGTTTAATTTTCTTTATGTTTAGATTAATCGCAAATAGCTCTCGTGTAGCACTTAACCGCAGAACCTGATTTTCTGCATACATTTCGTGCGATACGTAACTCTAATGTCCACATTTCTCTTTAAAAAAAATCTACCATCGATTTGGAGCATGAATTCTAAGAAATTTTCTATTAGCAAATAATAGCTTGCCGATTCAGACGAAGGCCGGTAGTCTGTAGAACTTATTCCACACACACATGTGTGAGAATATTATTAAAAATAGATCCTTCTCTCAGCAGAACAAGCTTTGTATTCTAACCTTTTGAGAAATCGTTCCTTTTTTTAAAACAAATTAGTCTATTATTTATTTATTTATTTTGACTATATGTCAGCTGTTTTCGCAATTAGCTGCGAAAGTAAAACAGTAGACTTATTTTCTGCCTTGAAAATATACAAATAAGAGTATTTTGGAGATCGTGATTTTTTTTAAAACTTAATTTACAATGGATAGATCAAGAACTGAGAACGCAAACTTCAAAAAATAATGCACACATGACATTGAAAACGCAACATCAAAAACAAATTGCCAGAAAATTATGTAAATATCAGAGGGTAGAACCACTTCATCAAGTAATGAAGATGTGAAACACAAAGCTCTCTGGCACAGGTTGAGTAGAATATAAATAAAAGAACCCTAGGAATGTGGATTTTCCGATCCATTATTTCTGCTTCGGAAAACCAACGTAGACAAATTTTTCTGGTTTAAGAAGACTCGCGTGTAGCAGAAGGAAATGCCAGTCCTCCACCAGCAGAAGCAGTTCCGACAGACAGACTGTTTTACGAGGAGCTTGGTGAATGGACTGAGAAAAAAAGAAAGAACTGGTTGATGTGTGATCGATGTATCAAATTTCAGCTGACATACGTACCATTTTGATCCACAGTGCACAAGTTGTAACAAAAATGGTTGGAATAAGCAAATGTAACAAGTTTGAGGAATGCAGATGCGACCACAGCGACGTCAGTACAGGTGAATTGATGCATCCATCGTCAAACTGTGCGGGCCTCTTAAGCCACTTCTGCCGCTATTTTGCAGGATATGCTGAACACCTTTGATGTTCTCGAATCGTTCAGAACCATAATCCAACGATTGAGTGCTAGTGGTCTGCATTCGTGACGTCTACAAGACTGCCATTGATCTGAGAGAGCAGACTTCCGTTAAAGATGATGCACAGAATAATATTTTAAGACGAGAAACAATTCTGTTTATCTAATGTTAGTTTTTATGAACGAATGGCGTGCCGTCGTAGTGACAAGTCAAATTTGGTCACATCCATGGAATGCCTTACAGTGCGACAGTGTGGCATCATGGCTTGAGATGCCATTGTGTACAATAACAGATCCACTCTGGTTCATATTCAAGGCTCTGAGAAAACCCAACGATACATTGATTATATGCTGCGGCCGGGGACACTGTCATCCCTTTGGGAGTTGTCCATTGCTCTTTAACAGCAAGATACGAGTAAGGACTGACTGCACTCTACACTCGTCAATAAACGCACTTTGCAAGATGTGTAGTTGCTTCCATGTATATCGTTCTTCTATAATCTCTCACCAGTCGAACATATGTCATACATGATTCGACATCGCTTGCATGTCTTGCTACCATTGCGTTTAGAAGAAGAAATGTGAAGAATAGTTAACACACACAGGGAATGGATATCCATTCCCTAGGACGCCATCCGTATTCTCGTTGTCCCTGTGCTTAGAAGTATTCCTTTGTGTTTTGCCGTCCTGTACAACCTACTGAGCTGATATTTTTCTGGACTTCAAGTATCATTTCAAAATAAACATACTAATTGTTTGTTACTTTTTCTCTGTTTGCCGAGAAAACTTATGTTTATAAGAATTGTTAATGCTATGATACTTTAATATTTTTGAGAAATACGCATATTTGAAAAAAAAATGGCAACCTACTGGAAGGATTATGAAACAAATTGCTTTGATTTTTTTACGCAAAATAAATTATAAAAAAAAGCGATAAAATTGAGAAAAAAGTTGAATGCTATAAAAATATTTCAACCTTTTTATTCTACGGTTTTGAATAATTTTAAATCATCTTTCGTTCATTTGTATTAAGCATTTTTCATCTAATGTTTGGAAGCTATAGAGATACTTTCTAATATTTTTTCAGGTGTTATTGAAATAACTGTTTTTAAATACTTCAAAATTCAATTGTTCTCTTTCAAAAATAGAATTATTTTATTTTTCCACCTTTTTTAGGAGTCCTTTTATGTATGTTTTTTTTTTAAATGTATCAAAATATTAAAGAATTCTAAATGACTGCTTCCCTTTTCCAACCGTAATATACTAACAATTGAATATATATATACACTCCACACAGGCATATGCTTTTATATAAGGTTTTGTAATATGTCCCTATTCAGAGGTTTATCTTTTAAGTTGGATAGTAAAAGAAAGCTTTTTCTGAAGTCTACCAGGAACTCATTAATTATCCAATATTTCAAAAAACTTAACTTCCGAAATATACAATGTTTTTTTTTTTTTAAATTAACTACTAAATACGAAGCTCTGCGAGAAAACGAAATATACTCCTTAGCTTTCGTTTCCTCTTAAATGGCAACTTGCCAGAAAAAGCAGAAAATTAATGCGCACACTAGATGTATCAGAATGAAATGATAAAACTAAAAATCCATCTAGAAAAGCAAAGACCTAAAAAAATAGACCATAAAAAAAAGACCATCAAAAAGGACATTTATTAAAGTTTTCTTGTATTTCCCCGTAGTTATAAGAGCTACAATCATTGCTAAAGATTCAGAGACTAATTTAAGTTAGAATTCATTCAGAAGGCAGCATTTAATAAAATAAACGGCTAATTGTTGTCATATGATCAATTGTTTCCTTTTCCAGTTAGTACCACTAACGATCTCAATCTTAACTTGCACTGTGAGAAATCTCACACGTAAAAAATGTTCCTCTATGCCAGGGGTGGGTAAATAGTGTGCGTGTGTGGCCTACGTGCCACATGCGACCCTCCAAGAATACAGAAAATGCGTTTTGAATCGAGATTAACTGCATTAATTTGCATTCTGTGAAGAAAGAATTTTAAAAAGCAATCTCTCTCCCGATTTCAAAAAAATTGTAGAAAAATGTGATATATAGGATCAGTAGAGCACACAAAATTTTTTCAAGGGGAGAGTCCATGGTCGAAAGTTCCCCAACTCGTATCATACCTCAAGACAACACTTATTGATTCGTCTGATTTTGTCAATTTTATTAACAAAAAGCAGTAAAAAATAAATTATTGAATTAATAATTAGCATTAATTAATAAAATAAATTGTTAATTACAAGTACTTAATTCAATTTTGCGTTATATATAAATAGCCTTATCATCAATCAAAAAAAAACTCAAGTGCTTTGGGGGTGTCCGAATCCCCAGGACACCCCCTCCTGTGTGCGACACTGTATATAATACATTTGTCTCATTAAACTGATTCTAAAATGAAATGTGCTTGTGTATGTGCAGCTATAGATGGTATGAAATTAGCACCATAAGTAAACTGAATAAAACTGTCACTATTTTATTTTATTTATATTTATTGACATCTCTGTGTGAGGTACAATTTTTTCTTTTTCTGAGATGCAAAGTTAATTTATGAACGCAAAAAGGAGCAGTCCTCGGGAATCTTCCGTTTCCATAATGTAGGTCTCGACCCACAATAACTGTTAGCCCCTGCTCAATGCAAAGCATTTGTATTGCAGTGGAATAAAATTATTTATAATTTAAAACCGATAAGCTATTTCAATCCACACATCAATTATAAAAAAATCCAACTCTTTTTTTTTACACGGTTGATACGTTCCTTAGAAAACCGTACAAAAAAAATCGAGTAAAAAATACAAGCGAGAGAGACATATGCCAAATTTATGGATATTTTCCACAACTTTAAAAAATCGTGCAAGAGGAAAAATCCTTAAATATTTTCCCATAAAACCGTGCAAAAAAGTAATAATAATATCCATGTTACTTATTTATAAAACAAAAGCAATTCATTTTTATTACAAAAATATTAAAGTTAGTGTACAGTGAATATACTCAGTCTATATAAGTTCATACAACACATAAAAATTCAAATTGAAATTAGGAATAATACTACTGACTAACAATTACTCATTGCTACTTGATAACAAGCATGCTCGTTTATAACGAACTGGGGAAACGAAAATGGATCAGTTGATGTGTCAGATATGTCTAGCTCAACTGGTCGGTACAGTAGTGCACTCAAAATTTTACAAGGGGGGAGTCCATAGTCGAAAGTCCCCCCACTTGGATCATACCTCAAGACAACTCCAATTGACTCTTCTGATTTTGTTAACAAAAAACAGTAAAATATAAATTGCTGAATTAATAATTAGTATTAATTAATACAATAGATTGTTAATTACAAGTACTTAATTAAATTTTACGTTATATATATATAGGATTATCATCAATCGAAAAAATTCAAGGGCTTTGGGGGTGTCTGGACACCCTCCTTTAGTAAGCCACTGGGTCGGTATGTCGGTATTGATTCAAATGAAGAGATTCGTTCATTATTAACGGCCCCTGTTGATTTTTTTTTGTTGTTACAAATTCTGTTAGTAGCAGTTGAAGGTTTTTTTCGGGGGGGGGGGGTCTTAAGTTGTGTGCTTAAATAATTCGTGATATCCCTACACGAAACTTAAACTTTAATGTACGCTCTATATCAGGATCATGAGTAACAAAATGTTGTTTCATACTTGTAACAAATTTCAAGCCCTCGCTGATTAAATCAGAATAGCAGAACTTCACCTTCGACATTGTCATTATCATTATCGACTTCTTTATTATAATAAACTATCATAAATTTGATCAAGTCCCTAATTTTTTTGATATCCGTGCTAGTCGTTAAATCGTTGTTTGAATCGTTAAAGTCGTGTTCCGGGTTATTTCAAAATCGTGTAAAAAAGACTGTGTAAAAAAATAGTTGGATGTACTTAATATATTTCTTTTCTTTTTATGATTAAATAAGGATTCCACACTATATTTTGTTTTTAAAAATACAGCGAAGAACGCATTTTAATTGTAACTAGTAAAATCTTCAGAATTTAAAACAGCTGTAATACTACTATTTTCTTTTTTGTTAATCTTACTTAGGAAACGATACTATGTTTTGTGCTACGGGAAAAAGGGGGAAGCACTACGCAGCGGAGCATTGTGTTTTCATAAGCAATGCGGTTCAATGGACTCAGCGAGGGGATTGAAGCGTGGATCTTAATGACTGTTTTCATCACCCCAAAAGGAAACTATAAGGGATATTTCTTATCAACGCAACAAAGGCGAAACTCGTTGGACTACTGTTAAATGGAGAATAACATTATATCAACGCCAAATAGGAAAGCATCCTACAAAACACTGAGTTTGAGGAATTGATGTTGATTACTTTGGATTTGATTGAAGATACTGAGTAATGTTTGTGGATTACAGACAGATATTTTATTAATTTTTTTTTCACGAGTTAAGGTTAACTGTGTGTCATTTCACGCTTCCGTGATTAACTACTGCTAATAATTGTTTCTCACTCAAATATTTGATACAACGAAAATGATTCATGAGATTAGTAGTCTTCAACCCATTGCCTGTGGGCCACGAAAGGTTTACTGAAGGCATTTTAGTGGCCCCTAATTTAAATTTGCAGCAATTTCAAAAAAAAAAAAAAAATGCCTTGGCTGATTTTTGTTATAAAAATGCCAATTTTTCTGTTATTCTTGATGTTTAAAACATTTCACTGATGTGTTTGATATCCATTTCAGATAAATTTCCTGAAAATGACGAATTTTTCAAAATTTCACTATATTTTAAATAATTTTAGATATAAACAATCCGATTATGCATAAAATCTCAGAAATTTTCGGAAAAAAGTAAGGCTCCTATCTTTATCAGGTTTGCGAAGTATTTTAATTCGACTTCCATTTAAATCTTTTGAAACCGGTATACATATATCGATATATATATATCGTTTCAAAAAATTATATATATATATATGTACATACTCAAATCTGTAAATATCATTTCTTCCCTTAAAATCAGTTGTAGTCTTATAAAACAAACTTCCCTTTCTTTTACATAAATTTCCTGACTATAATATTTTTTTTTGATAATCGTATGGCACGAGGATCATTGTAAATTTATTAATTTAGCCCTGGAACTTGAAAGGTTGAAGACCCCTACATTAGATGAATTGGGGAATCAATTTGTGTGTGTGTGCTTTTATCAAAGAAAGCTTGCGTCTAAAATGTAACCAATCGGGTTATCGTTATTGAGTTCAAATGTTGGTAATGTAAAATAAACAAATAAATAAAAATGGAAAGCTCGAGCGAGTGATAAGTGTATTCTGGACATTTCTTGATAATTTTTACAGATGTGAGAACATCTTATTTCAAGTCTCATAAAATGATTTTAAAACACGACTACGGCTATTGAATGAACAACAAAATAAGATTAAGGAATTGAAAAACAAAAATTCATTTATTGGTTCATTGTGTGAGTTAATATATGCAATTTTTTTGTACTGTATTATTTCGAGAAGTTTTTTATGTAATTATTTTTGTTCAAATAATTAATTTCAAGGAATTTCCAAAAATTAACTAAAGTTGTAATCTATAAACCTTTTTAAAGACTTTTGGAATGAATGTATCCATTGCCTTAAATTGTGTGATTACAATTGCTCTTTAACATTAAACAATAGTTCAAAATAGTACCAATGAATTCTTAATCAGGCAGTATGCAGGCATAAAACTAAACTTTATTTAACAGTGCATGAAACCCAAAACAACTTTGTAGTGATAAACTAAATAGTTGATGTTTTGAGTTATAATGGGCTCAAAGCACTCAAAAATAACGCTACTGATTTGAAAAAAGATCGCATTATATATACCTTAAAATGTAGATGATTTTATTTAAAATGGATGTGTTTTTATATTTAAATGTAGATGTTTTTATTTAAAGTGAATGAAATATAAAAAAGATGATTTTATAAAAGTACTCATATATCATACTTACACAATAGATTTATCAATTGAAATAAAAATTGCTTCAATTTCTGTCTTTACTTAAATAGCAGTACCGGTTCATTGCATGATCGAGAAAAATAAAATCCCAAAAACCAAAAAATAAATAAATAAAAATGAGGCAACACATAAAAATTGAGTAAAATTTAGAATAAATTTGTATAACCATCTTCAAGAGCATTCAGTACCCTATTTTTAATACTTTGTCATGTCCATCTAAAATAAAGCATCTCAACACTGAAATCAAGAATTTACCTGTATGTAACTGTGATGATCTCATGTATTCTATTAATAGTTGAATTGGGGGACTAACTATCTAGTTTATTGTTAAATACTTATTCTTCAGCGAGTACATTTCCCGCGATAATTATTTTTAACGAGCATTAAATACAGACAAGTTCCAGTTATTAAAAGAAAACACTCAGTAAAAGCTATTGTTAAAAATATAATCTAAAAAAAGTTATTGTTGATTGTTTGTAACTTATTACTTGAACGGCTCATTTCACTAAGAAGTTATTGCTTCCTTTCAGATATTTATTGTTAAAAATATTACTTGCATCTGTACTTATTGTTTGCAAAATACTTTCGCTCGAGATATGTTTCCCAATAATAAGATGTCAAATACAAAATACGAGGCAGTATAAATATGGAAATAGATATACCATAGTTATCTACGTAAAGGAAGCTAGTTAGAACTTTATTCTTTGTAAAAAAAAAAAAAGTCCCGGGAGCATATAAGGTTTTTGTTATAAATAAAAGATAACACACACGAATGCTTCTAATGTTTGAGGATCTATCTTCTAAAACTTGCAATGAAACATATTTCAAACTAGCAATCTTAGTTCCTAAGGCTAAGAGTTTGCTTTTTTATTACTGTTGCTAACTTATTTCAAGCCTATACTGGCTGGTTGTGCTTCTATCTTTGTTTTGTTTGTTTAGAATTATAGCTGTTTGTATACATTATTATTTATGTGTTTGTGTAATGATTCCTTTTAATTTTACCTTAAGCCACTTAAGCCCTCTGACCCTTTGGGGCTCGAGCTTAAATAATTAAATGGCTTGCCCGCCTGACGGGACTTAATCATAATTATGCCTCATAGAAATGGAAGTCATATGTGTTCCCCCCCCCCCGTGTTATACGTTCGGTGGTGCACGGGGTTTATAAATGTTAAAAAAAAAAATGTGTTTGGAACTTCAGGTTGCCGCTTCATATAAAAACTGAGACTCTGGAAAATACAATTCTGCCCGCTTCTTGTTATCGAAATGTAGTACGCGCGCATGTCTTTTTGATCTGTGTGGTTTCTGTGTTAAGTATTGTCCGTATTTGTTTTGTGTTTAAATGAATAACAAACTGGATTATCATCCAACAAAAGACTGCCTCATCAATGCAATTATAACAACAGCAATAATATGAATATGATCCTTGTTAAAGCAAGCCTTATACCAATCGCCACGATCCTTATTTATATACAGTGGCGTAACATACACCCCCGCATCCCGGGGGGGTGGGGAGAAGGCCAGGATTCTAGGGGGCCCAAAGCCTGACTGACGCCAAGTACAGCTTGAGGCCCAAAATCTGACCCCAAAACCAGGGGGTGCTAATATTCTCCGTTACACACACACACACATATATATATCCCCTTTTATTTTAATTCTTTAATAATTATCAAAGAAAACATGTGTGTTAATTTTAACTAGAGATGAAAACAATTAATATTAAGTTCATCTTTTTTTCTACCTAAAATAAACATCTAATCAAAACAAACTGGAAATTAAAGGCAATGTGGTCTGTGTATTCTTTCACTGAGTCTGAGTAAAAAGTTTGAATTATCTCTGAATTCCAAAACGCACGCATTAGAAGAGATAAAAATTGTCGCCTGTTACACAAGTATCGAGCTGAATTAGCTTCAAAGTTTCAGCTACCGCTTTCATGAGTCGGACGCGGTGCGTGTAACAGGAGTTCCACGTGCGCCTCTTCCCAAGGTCACTTTTCCTCCCATCCACCCGAGCGCCATAAAGGAAATGGGTGATTCGGCTGGGAAGAAAGCAGGATTGTAAACAAGTTTTTTTTAACAGCTATGCCACATTTGCCATAAAATATAGGGCCTCCTCGATACAATTGAAACAAGTCAGGGGCATATCCAGACACTTATTTTTATACACACATAATTTGAAAAAATATTACTGTATCACACTATCTGATTACAAATATTTAATTATTTAATGTTTATGATATTAATATCTGATTGGAATGAATACTTTGTTATTATCTGTTGTTATATTGGCATGATTATGCATAGGCCTCTTTCAGTGTCAGAAAGTATAACGTTTTTGGAACGTAATTAACTAAAATGAATGAAGTATTAATAATTGTTAATTGACTATAAAATTTATGAAGTATTAATAATTATTAATTGACTAAAAGCTATGAAGTATTAATAATTGTGTAAAAATTGCTATGGTTAAAAACACCTTATTTTAATGAAAAAAACTCAATACCACTCTTTATCAAAATAATTAACAGTTTTCTATAATTGCATGCTGGTGTTTAATTTTTAATATATTGCACAGTGTTTATTTTTTATGCAAAATAAAATTATATATTGCAAAAATTACTTTTTGTAAACAACAAGTTATGAAGTATATAATTACGACTTTTATTTTTTAATCATTATTGCTAGCTAGATTTAGAAACCTATAAATATTTTTTAATAATAGTTTAGATTACTTCAAACGCTTAGGTTATAAGCAAATTAGTAAATGAATATGGCCAGTGGCGTATACAAAGTAGAAGGAGTTTACTCCCCTCCCCCTAAGCCAACAAATTATTAATTTTTACCCCAAATATTATACCTTGGCGCTTTCGCGTTTTTAGAATGTAATCACCCATCTGTGTATGCCAACGGATATACGAGGGTCACTTTGAAATTTTTGAGATACTCCTAGGTTTTTAAAGTTATACTTACACAAATTTTTAGGAGTTTCAAAGTAATTTCCTCCAGCATCAATGCACTTTTGTAGACGAACTTTCCACTGATTAAATGCCTCAAACCATTCATTTCTTGGAATTGATGAAAAAAATGCATTTATATCCACATCAATCTCTTCTTATGAATGAAAACAACGTCCTCGTAAGTTCTTTTTTAGATTAAAAAATAACCGAAAGTCACACATAGCTAGATCCGGAGAATAAGGTAAATGTTGTATCACTCTAATTTGTTTTTGTTTAAGAATCTCAATTGTTCATCCGGCTGTTTGAGAAGATGCATTGTCATGGTGAAGCATTAGTCCCCTAACATTCACTTCTTGGAGAATTTCTGGAAGACATTTAGTGGTTTACCGGTTTGCTGTTACTGTCTTCTGTCCTTCCAACTTGATGGCTTTGACCAATACCGTACTTCTGAATTAAGCGGCATACATTACTGTTTTCATTGCTCGTTGTCTTTTCACCATTGTTGGTGTGGGATCATCTTCAAACACCCATATTTTACTTTCTTGGCGTGTTGGAGCGTCAAAAAACGGTATATACGCGTTTCATCACCCGTTACAATTTAAGAAATGATGCGGTGGCCGCATCATTTAGCAATTTAAGGGTTTCTTTAATGATTCTGACGTGTTCCTCTCTTTTTGGAGCTAAGTTAGATTATGGGGAACTCAACGGCAAATTACTTTTTTCATATGTAATTCTTGATGAATAATTTTGTGTATGGTTGTGAATTCAATGTTAAGTTCCTTCTGTATCATTTGGTAGGTACAATGATTGTCATCCATTAACATTTTCCGTATGTTAGACACATTATCCGGGATTACTGCGGACCGCGCACGCGCGCGGGTGGCCGTCCTGTAGGCTTTTTATCCTGAAGAGAATTGCGACCACTGCAAGATTCTTTAAACTATCTGAATACATTATCACGACATGGAGATTCATCACCAAATAATAATTGCAGCCGTTGAAAGCATTCCCCTTGATTTAATTCAGCTTTAAAATCATAGAAAATCATGGCACGATAATGTTCTCACGTCAACTCCATTTTCTCTTCTGTCTAAAATTTATTCTACACTACATAACTTGAAGTAAGTCAGTAAAAAGTCGTCTGCTGTGTTAAAAAACTTTTTATTTCCAATAAAACCATTATTATTATTTTTTTTGTAAATTATCGTCTACACGTATCTCAAAATTTTCAGTTACTCTCGTATCACGTATGACAAGAACAGTGATGGAGTATTTTGATTCAGGTATCTCAGGCACAGCAGTGAATAAATCCAATGATTTCTTCCAGGGACGTCTTAAGGCATGGGCCAGCTGGGCCCAGGGCCTCATCTCAGCCTTAATAAGATCATGATTCGAATAATTTCAACAGTTAAATATTATTCTTGGTTGTATTATCCGAAAAACTGGGAATTTCGCACGATATGTCAACTGTCTCACATGTGATGACCGTGGCCCACATGTATAAGTCTAGGTGAACCACCATACACCATCAATACTCATTCAGTCAAAAGGTAGTGGCTGGTCGTGACGGCCTGTACGATTGTAAGTCATACACATTTATTTGCTTCGGATTGTTGTTTTTAAGAGGATGTCCCTGATACCATAACAGCAGTATCAGATGTCCCTGATACTGCTCTTAAAGATGCAACTCAACTTTTATTTCAACAGCCTTCGTAATAATGTCTGTGGAGGGTGTAATTTTAATAATTTCAGAACGTTACTAAAACCCTCTACATTGTTCAGTTAATTGAAAAGAATATCATTTGAAATTAATATATTGATACAAAGATTTCCCAAATAAGTACATATTATGCAACACACACTCATAAGGCTTAGTTAAAAATTTAAACGCTTTTTTTACCAATAAATGACACACATCTGGAGTTTTCAGTTAGATATAATACTGAAAACCAAAAGGAGGGCTCAGGTCATCTGGAAGTCTTAAGAGACGTCCCTAATTTCATCCAAGAAATGCTTCAAAGGAATAAGAAAATAATCTTAACCTCTGAGCCTCCGAACAGATTTAACGTGCTTCAGACTCGCTCTCAAACAGGTCACGAATTTAACAAACAGTTTTAATAATGCCTTTCTCAACCTATTGAATAAATATTAATAAAAAAACTAAAGTAATTATTTTTAATTTTAAGTTGTTTATTACCCTAATTATATTATGTAATTTTAATTCTGTCAATTGTTTGTACATCAAAACTCGAGCAACACATACACCACAATCGCTCTTCTTATTGATTATTTGGAAAATTTTACAATTAATTAGAATATTCCTTGGAAGATATATAAGAAGCTTCAAAAATATTATGGACATCCCAAGCAACGAAGAATTAATATTAATGCCGAATTTCTCAAGCATCTGTATTAGATTAGCATATTAATCTTAAGAGACGCAGCATCTAATAACATTAATTCTTAAAAGGCTTAGCATTATTTAGTTCTTCATCATTTTCGTAATTAATTAACTTCTATTCTGCAACACTTGGTCGCTTTGTAGCACGACGTTAATATAACTCTAACTCACTCGCGAAACACTTGGTCGTTATGTAAGCCGATTTTATTTAACAAACTTTTTTTCATTTTACACTTACTTTGCAAAGCTTACTTCTTATATCATGTGTATGATAAACAGGCCAAATTTTTCCAGATTCTTCTAATTTGTTCTTAAGTAGCCATTAGTTTATACTGCAGTCTTTTATAATAATCATATATTTACATGTTTATTATTATTATTTGGCTAATAATATTGTTTTTAGGAGGGGTGGTTTTTATTTATTTTGACAAAATAAATTTTATGGAACAGTACTTCGTAGAAAATTGAGAATTGAATTATGTAAAGAAAAATATCTCAAAATACGCTACTTTCGGATGAATTAAATATCTCACTCATAAGAAATAGATTCATAAGAAGAATAAGAAAAAGAATAGATCACATAGATTTAAACCTACATATTATACATTAAAAAAGAAATCAAAACTTTGCATGTTTGTGTTGCTTATATTTTCTTTTACTGTGAATGGCAGATTCTACATCAAGTGCTCCAAAAGCAACCGAAAATGCTGCTACAAATTTAGTCGAAAACAAAATCAAGATTCTACGCCAGTTATTGATTTTTGAAGCCTGCTTCATCGAAATGTTGGCATTGGAATTGCAACCACTTTGTTTCCGCGAGTCACAAATAGTACTTTTTCTTTTCTAATGCTTCTAAAATTGTAAGCGTAGTCTTTGAGCGTAATATTCGATTTTATTTTTCCTCATCCATTCCTTATCTCCATCAACTACAATTCATTACAAGACAAATGCATTTCGATTGGATTTTACAAGTCTGGGTTAGTTGTGAATCGAATTTCTTTTTTAAAATAAAATACAAATCTAATGTAATCCGTATGTTTTCAACCTAAGTGCATAGACTGATAAGGTTATCTGAATACTGTTCTGCCTCTATTTTCTTTTCTCGTTTTTTTTTTCTTTTTTTTTTCTTTCCTTTCCTTCCTTCTTGTTCCATACAACATTCGGAATTGTTTTATCTCTCTTTCGCCGTGAGTTTCAGAAAATTAAGCTACCAGGACACGGATCAGCTTTTTAATTGAATCCACGTGTAGATGTTCAGATCAAATCTGCATTTATTATAGTGAAGTATTCATGATGCGACATGCCCTCTTTTTAACAAGTTTGATACTGTTAATGTTCATAATTTTTTTTCCCAAGATGCCTTTTAGTTTATAGAACAGTTAAAGGGGGAAAAAACGTCAGTAGTGGAATAAGCTATTTTTCTTTCTCTACGTAAGATTTCCGCATCTTCAATTATAAGGTGAAAGTACATATCTTGCTATGCTTCCAAAACCGGTTTGGAGTCAAGTTATTTGCTGTTTATCCCTATTTGTGCGGCTGAGTTCAAATTTCGTCTTGAACTCCTATTTCCAATTGTATTACATCAGTGGCATACACTAGGGAAGGGTTTGGGTTTTCAACCCCCCTCCCCCGAATAACAGATTTTTAATTTTCACCATAGAGATTACCTCTTAGCGCTTACATCTAAGTATTTGTTAGAATGTAAACCTCCTCCCTCCCCACCATAAGGGAGGTATGTGAACGCTCACTGATATATGTATTATAAATACAGTTCAAGAGATACATTTATACATTCAAATAACTCGGAAGTGTATGAGTTTAAATTTCTTCTTTTGGTTAAGATAGGAAGTATCGTAAAGAGGAAAAATTATTTGTGAATACAAAGTTTTTGTAAAGGATATATATATATATATATATATATGCATGCAAATCAATGTGAGGTGTTCATGCTTTAATCAAGAGCAATTTTGTACTGAATTGAATTCATAAAAGAACCTTTTTTCTTTCATTTACCATAATTTAGAGGATTTTATCCTTTTTAACAAAGCAAAATAAATTTAATAAAATGTAAAGCTAAAAACCTTTCTTTTTAAAAATGTAGAACAAGGGTGTCAAACTCACGGGCCATATGCGCGGCCCAGCCAATATTAATAAAATAACAAACTGATAATAATATATAATAAAATAACAAACTGACGCAGAATAAAAATAAGATAGGTAGAATTCGTTAAAGGTTTATTTCATTATACTACTTTTTTGTTATTATTAAACAAAATTCATACATTTATTTCAAATATATTTATTGATTTTTTTAACATTTAAAAAAAACAACAACAACAACATGCGGCCTCCACCTAAATATTAAATATAGAACTTGCGGCCCTTGATATTCTTCGATTTTGTATGTCATTCCTGTGTAGAATCAAAATTAAACTCGGGTAGTGAGGAAACGGTTTACAATCAATCATTTGTCTGTTGTTCTTCTAGGTGTACTAACTCTACAATGGATAAGGAATGAATATATGTAAAATTTATGTGAAATTTAATATTATCTAAGACATTATGTGTAATACGCTGAATACTATATTCTTAACACAACATTTTAACTTTTAAGTAACCAATGCTTTTTTTTTCTTATAAAAGGTAAGTTTTAGTTTCGATACAAAAGGACTTTTTTTTTTATTCAAGGGCAACATAAATGCGTTGAATAAGAGCCTTATTTTGAAATTTCTTCACCGGGCTAAAAAAACAGATTACCATGATTTCTTCACACATATCAACTTTTCCTCCTACGGAGCCCTTTGTATTGAAAATGAATGTCACGGACACTTTTGCAGAAAAACATCTGCCTTTTCATGGACTTCTATACATGTATGTAATGTATATTAGACGATTAATTATGTTGAAAAATATGATTTATTAACTAACACCTGTGTTTATTTCTTAGCACATTAAGTAACAGATATTATACGAATAGTAATGCAACATAAATACATTTAATACACAGGATAATTTAACAAAGTTTTTATTTTCTCGAATATATTGTTGAAAAAACCACTGTTGTTTGTCTGAATCGGAACATCTAAGACAATTAGAGAATATATTTTCAAAAAAAAAAAAAAAAAAAAATCTGAGCCCAAGAAGTTTCTGAAAGCTTTCCTCGGTATCTTAGTTAAGAACTTTTTGTGTTAGACTCATCAAGTAACAATTTTATTCGGAAACATAAAACATTTTGTAAGAAATTAAATATTTATCTACGGTTTTATCTATGGTTGATATGCGAACAATATATCTATCGCGTGTGTTCATTGGGTTTTTCTCCGTCTCTTCTAAGATACAGATAATTATTTACATGGGTTATTTATAAAGCAAAATGATGATAGAAAGTAAATAAATGTGTAAAAAGTTGTTTTCTTTGAAAAAGGGGAATGTATTCAGAAAAAGTAATCAAAATATGATTAATAATGGGTCCCCCCCCCAAATTTATGGTACAAGTACAGTCTAGTACCGTCTGTTAACATTCTATGTGAAAGAATAGTTGCCTTATAATTTAATATAACTACAGACAAACCTCTGTATAACGAGCCTCTATTTTACGAATTTCTCCATTTTGTGAACTTTTTCCTGGAACCAAGAACATTTTACTCTTTTATTTGTAAAATAACCTCCTAATAGTGAAGTGCATTTTCTCAATAACAAACTTTTTCTCTGAAATTCGATAATTTTTCTCCCTATTTTCGAAATATTTCAGAATATTTTTCATATTATTCTCTCTTTTATATATAGCACATTTTATGGTGATCGATGACCTTGAACTGGTATATTACCAGGTGCCTATTTTACCTAGAGCAATTGAATGACCATAAATTTTCAAACATAAAACTCAAATAAAGCTAACAGATTTTATCAATTATTAAATTAAAAGACACATGTGGTAGTTGCTTAAAATTAAAATAATATACGTTTAAAATTACTCGTAGACTTAAAATTAGAAAATTTCGTTAAAAATCTTTAGTTTTAATGTAAAATAATTTTTTATACTTGAAAATACAGTATATTCCAGGACAATGTCTTATATTTTTTCATCTTTTCCTTGCAGATTTCTTTTGGATGGGTAAGATATTTAAAATAAATAGATATTAATTTTGAAAAAAAAGTGTGACTAATTACTTTTTTAAATAATATATATTTTTATGAATTTAAAATTTGTCTTTGTACGGTTTTTAAAGTATATTGAAAGATGAATCGGTATTTTACGAATTTTCCATATAACGAATTTTTTTACGGGATTTAGCGACTTCGTCAAATAGAAGTCAGTCTGCATTTTCTTTCCATCAAGTAAAGGGGAAAATTTGCCAGTTTAGTATAAAATTGCTGAACCCCACAGAGTCCTGTGGAGGAAGTCTAGTCAAGAGCTAAAAAATCGAATTCTATTTATTGAAATAGCAGTGAGTGTCACCCAACGCTTTCGGGTGATACGCCAATGCCTTGCGAAGGGCGTCAAATAGAGGTCGGTATATCCTGTCTCGATGGATTGCGACATCCTCTGTTTCATCGCATTTAATTATTCGAAAGGTAGGTGGATACTTCGCGTATCCTTTTTATGAGGGGATTTAAGATTACTAAAAAAAAAAAAAAGAAAGAAACAGCCATTTTTTTAAAATTTTTGTCCGGTTGACCTTTGTCTTCACATGCGCAGTGTTTCTTGTAGAAAATTTTTTATTAGTCCATGTCATTGCAAGACAGCAACTGTACGCGTATGACTTTTATGGGTGGGGCTTACATAAAAGCAACGTAAATGAAAGAGGCGTAATCGCGTTATGCTAAAAATTAAAAATCTTTCAGTGTTCTGTACGCCACTGACTTTACGATGGAAAAATTTCGTCTTTATGTACAGGGTGTCGGAAATGTATCTCTAAAAATAACTAAAATACTTTAAAAAATAACTAAAAGTAAACAAACAATAGCAACACATGTTATGTTTCGTAAAGAAAATATCAAAGTTTTTTTGCAATGCTTTACACTATGATTTCAATGTACGCACCATTAGTTGTGTGCAACACATTGGGTCTTTTCGAGATTTCTAAACCACAATCTATGAGGCAATGTAGACTTGAGAGTCTGAATGATAACTATAATTCGACTTTTTTGTTCATTAGTGTTACGAAATAGATATCGGTAAGCAATGTTTTTCACGTATCCCTATAAAAAGAAATCCCAAATTGTTATTTCTAGAGATCTTTGATCAGATTTTGGTTTTAGTCTTACGCTATTTATCATCCTAAATATTTTGTACCTTTCACTAATTAAGGGTCTTGAAGGGGTAGACTACAGTATTCCGAATTTTACACTAAACCTGCGCTGCAGATTTAAATTCAATAAATCTCGCTAAAGTTTGCACTTTTGAAGCGAGAATATCTCCAAACATTACACAAATGTTGCACAAGGGTTATTGGCGTCATACCTCGCAACTTTGAGCTATGGTCAAGTAACGAAGACGACGCCTAAGCTGGCACCCCCTCACCGTTTGAGTCTTGACATATTTAACGTGCATCAACCCTCCTCTGCACTCCGGGACTTCTGCGGTGCTTGGCTCGAACTCATGACATGCTAGCCACGAGTCCATAACCTTAACTACTAGGCTACCGAAGCCACTTTTGATTAATACAGCAATTCTATTACAACGCTTTTTCTTAAAATCAAGACACGGGTTATTTTGACATAATAAAGTAACTGGTAGCTTAACCAAGCATATAAAAATACATTAAAGTAATGTCATAACAATAGTTTTCCAAATAAGCATCCATAGATAAATTTTGTCCTTCAAGAAAATTTACTCAATTTTAAGAAACTTTGTCCACCATTTGGGTACATTCACAATTTCAAAATTTTTCTATATAAGAATGTTATCCTAACCTTGTCAAAAATATTAATTGTGCATTGTTAGGATTATTTGTTTAAAGAATTATATTCAGTATTTTCTTACATTGGTAAAAAAATATTTGAGGAATTGGTGGCCCTTTGAATTTATTTATAAAATAGGTGCATTCTAAATATTTTCTTGAAAATTTCGTTTTTCTTTTATTTTATTCAAACTCTGTCTTTATGAGATCCTCATCCTAAATTTTTCTTCTCTTCAAAATAGTATTTTAGAATTTCTTAGATTTAAAGTTCATCAGTTATAGGAATAGTTTTGATGTAAAAATATATATAATTCATAAATGTACAAAATAGTTATAAACCTAAGATAACTAGACATGATAGTAAAAAGTATTAGCCACAGCAGTACTATAACAAACTTGTATATATATATATATATATATATATATATATATATATATATATATATATATATATATATATATATATATATATAAACATCATTTTTTTACGTCTATTAATATTTCTTTACATCTTTGGTGAGCTAAGCAATGAATATTTATTATATGAACCTCGTGAAAGAGCTGCTTTCTAAACAGTGCTTTTCACTGTAACTTGAAATTGGCTGAACTTTTCCTCTTTAGGTAGAAAGAAATTTTTAACTGGTAACCCTATCAAGGTCTTTCGCAGAATGTTTGAAAGGCTGGATTTTCTTTTTCAAAAAAGTTGTTACTTTTAACCGCTGTTTTCTTCCCAAGAGGGAGTGTTAACATACAAAAGCTCTCCCCTAACACCCGGCCTTGAACCCTAGATTTCCTCAAATTTCCCTTCCTGACTAAAAATTGACTTTGCTTTTGTTTCCTTTGATTTTATCAGTAGATTTCTTTTAAAAATTTGTTCGTACTCTTTTAAAACACTTCTATTTCATTTTTTTTATTTGGGTGTTCTGCCGGCATGAGTGTTTTTGTAAACGTGTCCGAGCTATTTGCAGTGAGTAATTTTCGTAATGAGTATTTATTCCTCATTAAACACCTCATCGATTTTTTGACTGACATATTTGAGTAAATAACAAATTGAGATAACTGCATGCATTCAAAAAGAATTGGAGCGATTACTGCAATTAAAACCACAATGTCTTGTTAAGATCACCACATTTGTATGCACTAGAGCTGGGATGGACAATTGTTTTGACTGGAAGGCCACACACATTGTGGAAGGGGAGGATATCGGAGGGCCAGGGACGTCTTAAGGCATGGGCGAACTGGGCCCTGGCCCAGAGCCTCGGCCACAATGGGGGCCTTGTTTGTTCTCAATTTAACCTTAATAAAATCGCGATTGAAATAAATTCAACGGTCAAATGTTATTTCTGGTTGTATTCTCCAAAAAATGGGAATTTCGGACAATATGTCAACTGGCCACATGTGATGACCGTCGTTCATGTATAGGCCTAGACCTACCACTATACACCATCATTATTCATTCAGTTAAAATGCGGCAATCCGTCACGCCGGTTTGAGCAATTGTAAGTCACGTGCATTTATTTGTTTCGGGTTATTGTTTGTACGAGTATTTGACAATGTATGCTATGTGTATTGTCTACTTTTAAGGGTCATAGGTGGGGCCTTCCTTTGTGCAGGAGCCAGGGCTTTTGCGTAGGGCCCCAGAATCTACTGTTACGTAAGGGTCCAGGGCCTACTTTTACGTAGGGGCCCAGGGCCTCAAAAAGTCTTAAGACGTCCCTGCGCAGGGCCGTGTCTTTTTAAAAGGACTGCATTCATTAGATAACTTTGTACCTCAAAAAAGATATCAATTACACCACAAGTATAAAAATCAATAAATATGTTAAATAAAATAGTGTCAGTTTCATTCAATTTATTTGCATTAATTTCATATTCATAGCTGCAAGGCCATTTAAATTTAGAATCAGTTTAATGAGACAATGTACCCTATCTCATTTTTGTACAATTTTTTTTTAAATCAAGAGTGATTGCTTGTTGAAATTCTCATCACAGCTTAATTCATCCAACTTGCATCTATATTTACTCTTGTTGTTCTTCATGCAAGAAAAACTTAGCTCACAAATATATATTGACCCAAATATGATAGCATTTTCTGTCCATTTCAAGGGTACTCAACCTTTTTTTCCGCCGGGCCACATACATATGACAAATATTTCACGTGGGCCACAACATGAGAATTAACGGGAGGGGGGATGCTGTATGATCAAGGACATTTATATGTGGAAAATTAATCAAAATATTAAAATTCATAATTTTGGATTTTATTTTGAAACTATATTAAACTCTATCAAACTCAACTTACAAAAAATAGGTTTTATACCTTTTTTACCCATTCATGGGGTAATTTCTATTTCCTATCATCAATGATCCCAATCTCCCCTCCTCCCAAATATTTTGTTGCTGTTGCAAATATTTTTTTAAGAAAGCCAATTGATCTCTTAAAGAGATCCTCATGAAAAAGGGCCGTTGAAAGATTTGTGTTTAGTAGTATATGACGAGCATAATTATATTTTTTAAATACGACATTTTCACGACAGATCAGACAAATTGTTCACGTTTGTTTTTCTCTACGAAATATTCAAGATCCTAATCGTCTTGAAACAGCATATGTTCTTTAAATATTTTTCGCTTAAAAGGCATGAGGTTTAATTAAAAATTAGTTTCACCCATAAAATAGTCTCTACTCCATGGTTTATTATTTGTCATCTTAACCATTACAATTACAAAAAGAAAAAAAAAGTTATCACGCTATTCGTACCATCACGAAGGCGATAACAAAATTGATAAATGGGATTGCTTGATTGATGGAATTTTTCGCTAAATTTTTAATGCATTGTGCTTAAATAATTGAATTTGTTAGTGCAACGGGCATGAACGGGCCATCAGAGAGGTCCGGTGGGCCACATGCGGCCTGTAAGTCACAGGTTGAATATCGTTGGTCTATTTCAGTGGTATTCAAACTTTTTCAACTCACGGAACCCCTAGAATTTGAAGGTGTTTTCATAGAACCACTAGAACTAGAAAGTGTTTTCGTGGAACCCCATGCACATACTTAGAAGAATATGTACCACAGAATAATATTTAAAGTAGACCAACATGCTATAGGTACTTCATGTAAAAACAATTAAAAAAGTATTGCATTTATAAATAAAAAATTCTAATCTAATTTTTAATACAATTTACTCGCTAGTAATATTAATTTGTGATCCAAGTGTCACCTATCCATGTATTATATTTAGTAACTAGGATATGTGCTTGTGCTTTTTTTCACACAAACTATCGAAGTCTAGGTAAATTGAGATCTAATCGGATTACACACATATTCTGAGTTTAATTTGTTTTTATGCTTTGTATTTTTGTAACCACTTATACGTGTGAGAAATATCTTTCACTTAAACACAATATTCTAAGTGGCATTAAAATGTTTATTGCTGTGCCAGAAATCCCGTGTATATTGCATGAATTTGCAACCTTAAAATTTAGAAGCGGTTTTTGCTTAAATTTAGATTTTACCATCGAATCTGTTGATATGTTGATAAGTTGTTTCCTCTCCAAATGCAAAAAGGTGCATTTTCCATTAGAAAACTATTCAGTTTTGCAAAACATTGTGCTAACGAACGAGTATAAATTATCTCGTGGAACTCGAGAAAGTAAACAATAGAATATTCACAATCGAGTAGGAAGTAGATATATTAAGATAAAACGTTTTAATATATATATATATTATTTTATTATGTTATAATAAAAGTTTAAAAAGTGTTGGAAAATAAAGTTATTAAAGTTAAGTTAAAGAACTTGATGTGTCTGCAAAGGCCTAGTTGCCAAAATGAAGCCCATTAGATAAAGAAAGAAAGTAATCGAAAAATAAGAACTTATTTTTATAAATGAGGGAAATAATTTAATATTAATAAACCAGGTTTGTGTATGTGTGTGTGAAGCATCTACAAGATGTTCATTCATTCCTCAGCTTTCTGTTTCAAAACAACTTTTCACTATTTTGTTACATTTATTATTTTTTTACACGAATTACGAATATTTATATATCGAATGTTAGCACAGCATCAACATTTTTTCATATTTATTTGTTCTATAAAAATGAAATAAATTTAGCTGCTATAAAACTTAAAAAACGTCTAAAATATTTTTTGAAGGAGTTAATGTAAGTATATATATATATACATGCATACATGAATATAAGTCATATTTAAAATATTTTCATAAATAGCTCTTAAATTGAATTAGTGCATTTTTCAGAAAAGTCCTGAATTTATATACGATACAATATTTGAATTTATTTCAGAAAAAAAACTGTGCGAATTCACAAATTTCAGAAAAAAATCAAGGGGAGAGATTTTAATCGAAACTAGAAAATATTTATCTCTTTGGGTTGGCTCATATTTACATTTAAAGAAGGGAGGGGGGGGGGTCATCCATTACAGCAATGGTACGATATTTTTTCTTAAAAAAGGAGCAAAGAGGTACCAAAATTAAATAATCAAAAATTAATATTTCATGCATAAAATGCATTTACTTTTAAAATTAAAAGATGCAAATGTAGTGCGAAATGAAAATTCGTAAGATGTTTTTTGAAAAAGCAACTACTCTTACAAGGGACCTTTCAAAATGATTTCTCAGAAATATCGTACGCGTAGTTTTATATAGTAAGGTTTCTCTTTCCATTTCATATATCTCTCCTATCGGTAGAGACTTCCATCAGCCGAAGGAAAATTTTTTGGTTCGAATTTTATTAAATTTATGTCGTATCTATCCTCGGGTAGAAAATGACGATTTTTTCTCTATTTTTTGCACCAGTTTTACTTTTTTGAAGAGACCAAATCGAAACTTTTTTTTTATTGAAAAAGTCTGTGGCTTTACTATCTATTTAGTTATTTCGAAGAAAGTTTTATAACCCCGCTTCAGAAATTCAGATAATTGTAAAAAAGATATTTTGTATATTTTGAAATTCCAGTAATGCTCATGCAAAAGAAAAAATACGTGTATGTTAATTTAATTGAAGAAAAATATCTTATCTTTATTTAAAGTTTTAAAATATTTTAAATTTTCTCTACTTTTGGGAAATAAAAATAATAATTTAATCTTTTCTTGTACTTCAAACTTTTTTTAATCTTTTTTTTTTATGCTTAAAGAATTAAATTAGAGATATATAAAAACTGGCTGTGATATATTTTCCTATTTTCTAAAATGAATAAGATTGATTTACAGCTTTTTAAACAATACAGTCCAACATATTTTTCCAATTCTTACATTCTTGAACCATTTAACTGATTTCCCAGTGAGCTGTTAGAGCATCACTTCGGGTCCGAACTGATTTTTACGCGTACAGCGTAAGGGCGCTCAATTAATGTTTTGCCCGTATTTTTGTTTCTAGTGAATTCATAATTTTGTGAAGAGATGGCAGAAACAACTCACTGAAGCATTATCATTGTTCTAGTACCTTTTTTCAGATTTCGAACTAAGGCATTTTCGCGCGGATTGTATAGAGTTTTTCAGGAACTTAAAAATATGAGGTAAGTTTTTTGAAAAGGAAAATTCACGCTGTACTAATTTTTACAAATTATAATGAAGCGATAACATTACATGGTATTTATCTCACGAGATTAATCTTTGGGTAAATAACAAAACAATAAATTTGCAGGTAAACAAAATGTGATCTTCGGAAATTTTGAGTTTCATTGTAGATTGTAAATCGGTAGATTCATTTTCCTCCGAAAGCTTACGTACACACAGATGATCATCTTTCATATTCATGCAAAGATCGCAAACTAAATGAAGTCTTTCTGAATTAATACTATTTTTATTGATTCCTCTAACATCGTAAATTCTAATAGTATAAGCAACAATCACCTGATTATTACATAAAATAATACAAATATTTATAGCTTGAGACCGATACAAATCGTGTGCGTCAAAAGTCTGCGTACACTGGAAAAAATCTTTACAATAATGGATTGTACCTAAAAGTTAATATTTTCTTAAGCTCAAAATTTTTGGCAGGGATTCAACTCGCTGAGTTGTTTCTTCCGTGGTTATTTTGTTCCATTCTTGTACTATGACAGATTTGAGAAATTATTTTTATGTTATTACGTTCTCCCTGATTATATTCACTCGAGTAAATCCCACAAATTCTGTACTGTGCTTTGGTCTGGGAACTGGTATGGCTTACGGAATTGGTTTGGGACCTGATAGAACAGCCATGGCTTCACAATGTAAGCCATTAGCTTGGTACGTTTGTCCTGCTGAAAGTAAAAATCATCCCTCGCCGAGCTCCTCGGCATTTGCCCTGATATTTTACTTCAAATTTAAGTAATCAATTTTGTACATTGTTGATTCAATAAATTCTAGATTACCAACCCAAAGGCTTCTTATGCATCCCAAACACTGTACCTCCTCCTCAACGTTTGATAGTCGAAAAAAGATACTCTTTCTTGAGATTTGTGCAGGAACTTTTGCAAGTATATTTTTGTACTTTTTGATGCCGAGAATACAAAAAGTTACATTCAATTGAATTTATTACATTTTTCCAATAATGTTTCTGATTTAGGTGTTTTTTGGCAAAGATCTTAGCTTTGTTCACTCGAGAGATGAATAGCTTCTTGAGTGCAACTCGGCCATAATCGTCATCCTTTTTCAGTCCTCTTCGAATTGCAGTTAAAGTTACACTTTTTTGAAACATCTCAGCAACACCTTTAGCTGTTTGTGAAGTTCATAGCCTTGGATTTATTTTTACAGAGTGTATTACAAAGAAAGATTCTCGAGGTGACACTGCAGACGGGCGGCTGGATCTTGGCTTGGACGTTAAATCTTTTGTTGATTTGTAGTTTACGAACACTTTTTGAGCCAATGAATGTCTCCTATTAACAGATTCAGCAATTACTTTAAAAATTTCCCCTTCTGAAGATCTATGATGATTTTTCTTTCAATAATACGTCGATCTCTTTTCTGTAACTTGCCATGGAATCACACATGCTTTCAAGCCTCAAAACCAAAATAAATCGTAAAAAGAAGCTACTTAAAAACAAGATTTAGCGCAATTATTTTACAATAAAAGGTCTTGAAAAGCTCTTTTTTGTAAGTGTACGCACTTTTGGCGGGGATGTGGTTGGTGATTATTTGGTGTCATTCTTGTTTTTTTCATGTTGAGGTGAATTTTGTTGCTGTTGTTTGAATAAGGAAACTTCGAAGAATCCCTGACAGAGGTATGTAGATTTTCTGAAGCGAAATTTTAATAGTAATTGTAGCATAAATGCGTACGAGAATTGCCTGTACGCAGACTTTCGGAGGCAAGTGTAGAACGGCATGTTTCTGCAGACATGAAAAAGGGCGCCCTGGATTTCTTTTAAATCCACTTCATTTTATCGAAATATAATCTTTTAGAAGTTATTACTGAGAAAAAAATGGTACTTACAAGGTAGTGTTATGTGTGTTATTTCAGAAGGATTCTATAAAAAAAAGGATCCATAACTAAGTATTACTGCCCAGGATGTGACATTAGACTATGTCTCATACCTTGCTTCAAGTTATATCACGCAGAAACAGACCTCCTATATGTAAATATAGTATAAAAAAAGGTTAATTTCAAATAATTTCTTTCTTCTAAACTTAATTTGTATCTATCTGATAAGAGCACATACACGCATATAATTATTAATTTGTAAAGTTTGTGACGGATCTATACGGGTTTATACTAATTTCTTCTTTTATCTTTAAGTCAAAATATTTATTTCAACCAACCTTCATCGAGAAACCAAACGTGATTTATGTAAATGAGGAATACTATATAAATTCGATTTTCGCTAGTTGAAAGAGAGTGAAGTAAGAGGTCAAGTTAAGTGAAGTAAAGTGAAGAGAGTGAGCTGTCGACACGTAGTTGTTGACAAGTTAAGCGAGGTTGATACGTTTGATGTGTGCAAGGAGAAGTGGTTATTGAAGATTGAAAAGCACTGTAATTAAATATTACGGAGCGTGGAGCCCTCGGCATTTGATTCAGCTAACGATAGTGTCTGAAGTTCTCCGAGAAGGAACCGAAGCATTGAGGAATAAGGTACTGTAAACTTGATTAAGTAAAACTGATTATTAGTGTGTGGCGTAGTTGTAAATGTGCGCGTTTTAAACTATCTTAGATTTAGTTGAAGTTCTTTAATATTATCACCGCATTTGTATATCTCACCTCTGCACTCTTCTATTAATTATATACCTTAATTAGAATTGTGTTGTGTCTGTTTCTTAATAAGTGATAAGAATTAATAAATCAGTTTAGATTGGAATAATGTCTATGGATTATTTAGTTCCTCCTACACATCCAGCCGGGTTTTTAGATTTACAGGAGGGTTCGAATGTAAGGGGTAACTATAGGTCACCACAAGTTTTAGTTAAACCTTCTGACATTTTTGCACCAAAAAAATTCGTCAAAGAGAAAACAGCTAGTTTTTGAAAAGGCTTCTGCGAAAAATGTTGAAAAAACGCAGTTTCCAAAATAGTTCCTTGATTAAAAGCATAGGGAAAAAAACGGGGTTTCTAAAATGCAATAGTGGGGAGAACACAGGAAAATAGGGAGGTGCTTTTGTTTGAGATTTAAGTGACGCAAATCTGCCTTTTTCTCAGACAAACGCATATTTTTCTCATATTTTAAGCATTTATTCCGCAATGTAATCAATCCATTATTTATACACCAATTAATCACTTCTTTCTTACCTTTTATTCAAAAATAGAAAAATCTACTCGTCCCTTAAATTTTATCCATTTTTTTTTAACTATTCAAAAAATATCCACGCCTTTATGAAGCAAAACTTCTAAATCGACCGCTGGGCAAAAACTGATTGCTGTTCAAAAAACAGTAGAAAAAGCCGCGGTTCGGATAAGGTTTCTATTTTCCTCTTGGTCGGCAGGATTGTCAACAACTATAAATATAACATTCAGCTAAGCAATATTTTAAAATGTAATAAAACAGTACAGGACATATTAAAATGGCCATTGTAATACACTGGCACATTCTTAGACTTAGGATTAAGTAGTTGGTTTAATCATTTTCTGAAGGCGCCAATCTTACCTTTTATTTGCTTATATCACTGGGTTGAAAAAAAATAGAAAATAGTAAAAGAAATTTTGTGTTTTTTTGTAAAATGTTGGTTATGGCTTTTTTTTTTTTTTGACCCCAAAAGATTTTGTCAAACTTCGCCAAATGAAATCACGCGCGTTTTTAAAAAGTCGTGGGAAACGAAAAAATACAATTTCTTAATGGTGACAGGGAAAAAAAGATGGAAACGCATGCATTAGGTAGGTTTAAAGGACACTGCTAATATTATGAATATTTAAACAGTTTTGAAAATCATTGACCTTACTTTGACTCGATAAAACTTTCATTCACAGAAGCAGTCACGCAAACCTTACGGCAAAACATACCAATCCAACATGAAGTTTTTGTTGATTTTTAAATCATTAACCACACATTCCTTTCAATACCCAGCGAGATGCAGGATTTACATATGCTCAAGTGGCTAACTCTGAATACCGGGCCCTTCCTTGCACTCCTGTACTATCGTTCGGATTATCTTTTTTTCTTGTCTATGACAGTGCCATTCGTAACCATCAATCATTCTCTATTTCTCAAACAAACGCATATTTGTGCCACATTTCGAACATTCATACTTCATACCTAGATACTATCAGTGCTTCGTCTATACAGCAATTTATCACTTCGTTTTTACCTCTTTCATTGACAAAAAAAAAAAAGTCAGCCGTCGCTTTACTTTTAGCCATTTAAGAACACACACAACACACAACCGGAGCCGCTTCAAACCAAACTTTCAAAATGAGCTTTAGGAGAAAAAATAAGTGACCGGTTGTTCGAGAAACGATTAAAAAACCAGTCCGGGTTGGGTTACTTTTCCCTCCAGGTTGACAGGGTTACAAACTTAACAAAAAAATCTTGTCAAGATTTTGCGAAATCTTTTGTCGCCGAATCGGGTGACACAACTAGGATCCAGACAATTTTTTTTTCTGTTAAGTTAAAAATAATTTCTAAAATGTAAAACCTGAGAGAGAATGCTATTATAAAATACACATCTATATACTCAGAAATAAATGCGAAAACCAAAAACGTCAAAGTTGAATAAAAAATACGTACTTTAAAATCCTAATATAGCAAAAGTAAAAGCGTACCCATGAGCAAAGGTCCACCAATAATGATGACCTCAGGAAAGCACACAAGAACTACTTTGAAATTTTAGTTCTTTGAAACTTCCGGTTTAACATTTTACTTAGGATACATGAAAATCATACACACACATACACACACACACACACACACACACACACACACACACACACACACACACACACACACACACACACACACACACACACACACACACACACACACACGCACGCACACACACACACACACACACACACACACACATACACACACACACACAAAACTTTAAAAAGACAGAAAAAAAAGAGTAAAATTGAAATAATATACTTATTGATTTTTAAAATTACCAAACAAGATAACCAATGGTACCATTTAAATAAAAGTAGCTAAATCAAAAGAAAACGAGGTAGAATTGAAGAGAAGCATAGAACAATAAATAAATAAGTAAATTAAAAAAAACAAGAAAATATACCATCAAACCAATAACATTGAATTTATTACGATTGTATGCATAAAGAAAATTAATAGGATACTCATGCTTTAAGTTGATTTGTAGTAGGTGGTTTACTGTTAGTTTTAATTAGGTTCTAGTAATTAGGATAAAAATCAATATTAGAGATATATTCATTATTTTTACCAAAAACTATTAAAACATCCAGAAACCAAAAAATAAAAATAATTATTAATCGTGCAACTTTTTCTTAAAACTGTAATTAGCTTAACGATTACTAACAGGTCCATCTTATGGCAAGCCTTTGATTTGTTAATACATTAAAATTAATATGATTTCATTCCAGAAGTAAATAAAAAAAATAAGAACTTTAAAGTTGCGAAATTTTATAACATTACTTAGATTATAATTATTGTAAGTTTTTAAGAGAGAGTATCAAACTAATATCAATAATATTTGTTAAGTTAAGTAAATCCTAAAAATCATAACTCTTAAAAAGTAAATATCTTTATTTTTAAAAATTTAATCAGATTTTTATCTTTTTTAAATTATAGCTTTAACAATAAGATTATGGATAGCATTTTGTAAAATGGTCTGCAATAAATTACTGGAAGTTGTAGTATGTGTCTTAAAAACCAATAATTATATATATTTACTACATGAAATTGAATTGGATTTTTATGGAATTCACATAGAGTAAAAATATGTGAAAATTTAGTTTCTGGAAGATGCCTAAATTTTTTTTATAAAAATTTAAAATACAATATTAATTTGTCTTAGTTCACACACAAACTGCTGTTTTTAATGCTACCTACGTTAAAATAATTTAAACACTTTCTCAACAAATAGATACATACTTTATCTTGCAACCAATTAAACTAAACTATTCTGCTCCCATACAATCTCACAAATTCTTCCTCAGTCCCTTTCTATCGCTTTTCTCTTCCCTTCAAACTCATCACTCCTTCTCAGTTGGGGTTACAGTTGCACAACTAATTGCATAACAATTGCATTGAAACCACGCCATCTATATATATCCGAAACACATATGTATATATATACATACATACATAATTAATAATAATTATATATATGTACATTGTGTACGCGTATATAAAAGGATTATTATTTACGTAGTCACTTATAGTTATATAAACATTTTATTTTTAAGCAGTACACTTTTAAGAAATCCCCCCCCCATAAATTTGCTTTAAATGTTTAAAGTAAGGTATTGAAACTGAAATAATAATCTCCGCTATGCGTGCGTAAAGTCAAAATTTAAATAAAACTTTCGTAAAAAAATGACATTTTTTGGAGCAAATTGATAATCAAAAAATAAATAAAACAGTTAAGCCACCTTCTGAGATCTATGACAATGTTTTTAATATTTTTATTCAAACCTAACAAACAAAATTTCCCTATAAATCCATAAAGCAATTAGATTATACCAAGTATCAGTATTTACAATCGAGTATCTACAAAATTGACATGTATTTTGTAAAGTAAATATGAATCAGTGTCAGATAGTTAAAAGTAGCAACGGTTTTCTAAGAAAAAACGCACAGAAAATTTATATTATTAATTCCTAAAAGAAATCTTTATTTTCACCTTTGTTGCTACGTTCCCTAATAGCCCCCAAAAGACTTTTTGAAATAAAGAAGCTTTCCCTCACGATGGTGTTTCTCGTCTTATTAGATCGATTGCAAATCAATAATTTCGGCTGCTTTATTATGCATTTATAAGAGGCAATTTCTAATAATAGCGTAGATAATTTTAACTTAGGTTTTTTTTTAAAGTTTTTCATTTTTCATTCCCTATTAAGTGTATGATTAAGTGAAGCTAAAAATTGCTTTCGTTGATTTTATATTACCGGAGAACGTGTTCTCTCTCTCTCTCTCTGTGTGAAAGCTTCTTCTTTTCCGTGATCATAACTAAAAATTTAAACGTGCTTTTATTATTTCACTCAATCTCATTTTTTTAGGCTTACTGTTATGTGTTTTAAATTTATTTTGTTTTATTATGTAGGGGTAGAGAGAGGCTAGATTTTGTTTTCTTTCCTTATTTTTTCACTCCTTAACTTTTAACCAAGTTTTGAAAATTTTTACTGTGATATAACATTTCAGATATTTTTTAAACAAACAGAATATAAAAAACTTCCTTAATATACCCAAAATTTTCGAAGATTAAAGATGTTTTCAAATATTGTAATAACTTTTAATAAAAACACACAATAATAACAATAATTCATAAAAATTATTCAAGGGCAGTAGCAAGTGTTAAGTAGTTTTTAAGAAAAAAAATTCTATTATAATTATGTTGAGATTTTTAAAAAATTTATACATAATTAGGTCAAAAATAGCTCAAATTTTTCAAAACTGTTCACACAATTGAAAACAAAAATGTGTCACAGCATTAGTATATTATTTAGAAACATGTTTTGAATAAGAAATATAACTGAATGAATACATCACTTCATAATGACCTAGCTATTTGACTTTATATGCAAAAACATACATTGTGGGGCATGAAATACGTTGTTGTTTCAACATGCTACATCGCACAAAAATTCATGTAGTGCTTTTTTTTCTTTTAAAAAAAAGTTTTGTGCATTTGGTTTATTACAGATTTAACGCATTTAGTTAGTTTTTTTTTTTTTAATTTCTTTATGCAAACACTTTCTTTTAGTTTAAACACACTTTTTTAATAAGTTTCATATTTTTTGTAGTTTTAATGTATTTTTTAAGGAGCTTAATACATTAAACGTTTCTTTTATAAAGTTTTAATGTACGCATATGGCACTGTTTACACCAGGAGACGGATATAAAAATATATATCTTTATTTAGATTTGAACCCTTTACAAACATTTATTGGAGTGAAAATTTAGAGCAGAATTAATTATTATTGTTTACTTTATTTCTCATGCATACAAACATCGATAGTATAATAATAATCCAAGGACCAAATTATGTTTAATTTATTTAATTAGTAAGATATTTGTTTCTCAACCCTTTCACTTGATTTTTGAAAATTGATCTCATTGGGTGTATTTGCACATCGTAATTAGTGTTGCAGGTTTTCCTCCGTTAAGATTGAGCACGATTTATGTTTTAAAAATTACATTTTCGAAAAAATAAGATGATTCTCAGGTGTAAGATGATCCAAAAGTGCTCACAACTTTTTGTGCTAGATCTCTCAAATAGGAAAACTTTTCAGGAAAATTAAAGGAATCAAGCGTGATGCTGCGAAGAGTCGCTGCAATGCAATATTGTCCCCTTCTAAGTATTTATAAGATCAGAAGCAACATTATAAAGTAGAAACAGAAAACTACACTAAAAACAAAAAACAAAAAAATACATATTTGTAAAGTTGTAATAAATCTCGTGGGCCGCAAAATTATTCAAGGTGGACTGCGGGTGGGCCACACTTGATTTAAACAACTAAGTACTTTTATTACATAAGCTTAAGATGTTAATTAGAATTAAAAAATTTGTTTTACAGAACAAGCCCTTGGGAATAGGAGTTACTTTTTAAAAAAATAAGTATGAGGTTTAGGAGCCCCCCCCCCTTCCTAGATGCTCAAGTGATATTTCTGTTCTCCTGGGAAGTTTGTAAACACGAGTGACGTGTCCCCAGGATACCTCTAATTTTCCTCTATATTTTCACCTCCTCTTCGGAAACTCAGTTTCTCTTTTCTTCGTTTCAGCTTTGTCAGAATATAGATACAAGATTTTTTTCTCAAAAATTAACAAAAGTTTGACCATGCATGACTTTTGTGGAAATATACCAACCAAACAAATAACTAACCATCCGTAGCATGAAATCTTGCCTCCTTCCCACTTTCGCAATTATATATACATACGAGTACATGTATAATGTTTCTGCCGTTTTAGAATTTTCTTGCAAAAAAACAGTTTTGGGTGTCTTTTAATTGCTGCGTTCTCTTTTGTATTTTATATTTGCTGTATAAAAAAACCTCTAGTATTTCATTTCCAAGTTACATTTTTTACTATAGAGAAAATATGATTCTCTAAATGTTTGAAAATCATAAACTACAAATTTTTTAATCATTTTTAAACTTTGGTTAAAATTATTTAGTAGAGAGAAAAATATTCATTCTTTTAATAATAATAGTAATAAATAATTTTATTCAATTTGGCACATATTTTTGTATTATTTGTTTGAAGTTTATAGTTGTAGAAAAATATATAAAGATTGATATACATTTTGTATTTAGTTTACGCGTATTTGAATTTTTATAGATCTATCTGAATTAAAATCTTTAATAAAAATATCTTAAGTTTTTAGAAATCATTAGAAATGCAATTTACTGTATTTCACATAGAATTGAACTGAAAGTGATACTGTAATTAAATGTTTTTCTTAAAATCAGGATGAAAATAAATATGAATATTACTTTTAAGTCACAAAAACTAAATTAAAGAATTCCAATAGGAATTGAAATGGGAATTTTTTCCCGAGGAAAATGAAACAAAGAAGAAAAGAAAAAACAACTGCCATTGAATGCATCTCACTCATAGCAAGAACTTTTGAAAGTAAATAACACCTTTCATTACAGATTAGACAATTTTACATCAATATTAAATGCTTTTTTAGAACATTCGGTTTTTGTCTCAATAGATTCGCAAAACGTCACATTATGCAGGCGGATGTTGAGAATCTAGGTGGCGCTTCGAAGGTGGAGAGTTGAAGGCCCATTTTAAGTCCTTGATTCTTTTTTACAATGGGATTATTTAAGCAACTGTTCAAATTATTCGCTTGCGATTCGATTTGCGCACGAAGAATTTATATTATTTCATAAATTCAGTACATGTGTGCAATTGAGTTTATATCTCATCAAAAATGCATAAGTAATCACTTTAATAATATTCCAGTACCAATGCTACTAATTCTGGTTTAGATTAATGCTATAATAACTTTTAAGCATGCAAAAACATTTACAAGCGTCATAATAATAAAAATCTTTGAGGCTTGCGAATGAAGAAAAAAATGCATGGGGTGTTTCTTTTTCTGTCTGTATATATTAATTTAAGAAATAATCTTACAAAAATTGCATTTCACAGAATATTTTTTCATTTCCCAAATAGTGATACTTAGAATATACTTATTATTCTCACTTCTACATTAAAGGTTAATTAACATAACAATAACTTTTTTTTTAGTTTGCTCAAACTCGTTGCAAAGTCCTTGTTCAGGAAAATACTTCCTAGATGAATTTTCAATCCTTTTCATGAATTTTAATAATTTTTTTCCATTACTGAAATTTATTTAAGCATTTTTTAATATATTGTTCTACATCATGCTATTTTGCTATTAAGAATTCATTTAACAAACACATGATGTGATCTGCTTTTAAATTTAAAGCATTTAACAGCAAATGACCTTAATCTGTATTTAACCTTGCTCATATAACAAAACGAGCTCCTAAACAATTTACATAACCTTTAAAGCCCTTCACGAGACAGCATAATTTGCAGTGCTTCTTAATTCACAATAATTACCTTGGAAGTAATTGAATTTTATGAGGATCAATTTTTAGAATTTGCATTTACTTTAAAAGAGCTGAGTTGATCTTATATTCGAATAGAGAATCTTTTACGTTTTAATTAGACGATTTCTGATAATACTAATGAGTGAGCTATATTTCACTTGTGTCATTTTACAACAGACAAGAGTAAAAATTCTATTATTCACACTTACTTCTACAATAATAGATAAAAAAAAAATATGGACATATTTCATGTTATTTAGAATTGTTCTTGAAATAATATTCAAGGTAATTTAAATAAATTTTTGGAATGAAACAATCGAGATTCATAATTTGTTGGTCTTCTTAACACTGACGAGAAATTGGAATTTTAAATTATTAGACTTTAAAAGCAAATACCAAAACAAGTTCAATACTAAGTACCTAAAGTTAATAAACCCAACGTCTCCCAATATTATATAAAATAACAATAAAAGCAGCAGATATACATATTCGGAAACCATGTAGTTACTAGTGTCCCATTGATTAATTAATAAGCTGTTAATTAAAATCTCTCTATACAGTAATCCTTAAAAATCAGTACTCGATTAGAGCCGGGAGTCTGGATAATTCGGACATACTCTTGAAGGTCCAGAAAACCCGAACAATTCCGAGCAAGACAATGTGTCCGATTCAGAAATTATTGCTGCTGTCACAGTAAATGAAAAAATACCTGAAAATTATGAAGATGTTAGCGTTGAGGACATCATACAAACTCCTAAGATATTACACAGCGAGGAACTAAAGGCTGTTGAAACCCGCTTTCAGTATTTGAACAGGGGCGTCAGTAATGGACTTACTGTTCATTCGTCGTCTTCTTGATGAAACAGTAAAGTGCAGACAGAGGGCAGTACGGAAGACAACAGAACATAACGTATATCTTTAAAAAAAAGTAACAAAGCGTTTCTCACACTGTGGGGCGTGTCCCCCTGGGGGGGAGATGATGACCTTACATGGGGGGCGCGAGCATATCAAAAGTAGAAAATAAAAGATTCTTTAAAAAAATTATTAATTTACTGAAAGGAAGCATTAAAAAATTACATTTCGATATAACAAAAAGTAAAATACACATTGACACTTATAAATGTATCAGTACTGCACAATGTATTTGCTAATTAATTTATCAATTCTAAGTTAAGAACACAGGTTTAATAATTACTAGTAACCTCATGGGCTTGTCATATACAAAATTTACTACTTATCTTGATAATTTATATGATTTATAATTAAGGTCTTATTGTAGCTTTCGTGTCGACGTACATTATTAATTAATTCAATACATTATTCTTATATGAAAGAGGGGGGGGGGACAATTATGATTGAAAATTGGGTCGCAAACATTAAAGTTTGAGAAGCACGATTTTTACAGTTTTTTTGCAAAAAAATTGCTACTTAATTTTCTTTTATGCCTTCAAAAAGTATTTATCAGAGGTGTGCTTGATCAAGTAAATTACTGGTACCATATCATTAATTTTCATTTTCGTGTTTTCATGTACAGTAAATGCTCTGTGCCTTCATAAAGGGCGTACTTTTTCTTTGTTTGAGGGTATTTGGGAGTTTATTTTCTGTTTTATTCTCTCTCTCTCTCTCAAGTAAACAAGGAGTGCAACTCAATGCTTTTTGAGCAAACACTCGTATTTAATCTTTTTTAATCCCATTATCGATAACCCGGCATTTTCACGAACTCAGTTACGATTCGGTCCACATTAGGGCGAGTTTTGGGGACTCTATTGTATTACTTAAATATTTGGATAAAGCATTTGCTTAGAAACAGCATTATTTAATATTAAAACCATAAGAGGAAATTTCTTTTTTTATTAAGGTATACGACTGCCCTAAAATGGCGAATTTTGCCAAAATTTGACAAAATTTTTATTATTTTATTTTATAGGCCATCTTATTAGCTTTATAAAAATACCAAGTTTATTATTTTCCGTTCACTAGAACAAAAACTGCAAGTGTTTTAGTGAAAGCAAATGCCATTACTTTAAGCAAGATATGTCGTACTTTAAAGTGCGTTTTACTCGAAATGTGTTTTATTGAAAAAGCTCAAACGGAGCCAGCGATTGCTTAAAAAGTTTTGAAAATAATTAACTGAATTTTTATTTTTTTGTGTATGTTCTGTATAATAGTAGAACTGTTTTAACCTTCAGATTTATCAATCACTGTTTTATTACAAAATTTACAGCCCCTTATGTGAATATAATCACTGTTTTTTTAAGCAATTTGATATAATAACAAAGATAAAGTTCTTCAATTTTTACAAAAATATCTCTTATCCTGGTGGTCATTTCAAAAGTGAATAACATAGCAACACATCAGAATAAAAAAATTGAAAATTTGTTCATAAACTTTTGGTTATTTTTTTAAAAAAATTTTACCCATTTTTCCCCATTTTAGTAATAATAATTTTTTTTCTTTCTTAATTTTAGTATATTTTTCGTAAAATGTACTAAACAAATCTAAAACCAACAAAAAATCCCCATATCTCCTTTTTTAAAAAGTTATTGCAAGTAGCGGATACCTTAAAATGCACACAATTTTTTTTACTACTCACTCACTCCTTATATATATTTGAACTTAAGTAATCAGTTAAGCAAAACGATCGATAGATTAAACATATTTTAGTTAAGACTAGACAATTTGCATGCATTCTTTTGCAATGAGAGAATGCAGTTTTTTCCTTCCAAAATATCTGCTCACTGGTACAATGAAATATAAAGATCCGGCATTTATCTTTTGATTAAAGGCTTCTAAAGTAATTTGCTTGGAATAATATTTCAATGAGTGAGTGAATAGGATTACGTTTCAGCACTGTCTCGTGAATTCGTAGTGCGTAGTTAAGAATTAAACGCTGCAAAAGAAAGCTAGGGTTGTTGCAGCTTCAAACGTACCGGAGGTCATATACGCCGGACAACAGGTTTTTTCGAAACTTTCCCTTCACTATTCATTTTTTTAGTTTATTGTTTAATACTTATTACATTTTCGCCCTTCAATGCAACTGCCGCACGAATTGCATAACCAAGCAATGTCAACTCATGTTTATCCTCTGACTTCATTAGCGATATTGAGTGCGGCAATTGCGAAAACTCGGTAGTTTTCGAGACTAACATCAATATATATATAACAAATAAAAAAAAAGCTACGAATTTTTTCTGTCTCATTTGCTCTAGTTAAGGAATTGCGTTTCTCATAACTGGATTTTTAATTTCTCATACGCATTTGTTTTAAGTTCCGTAGTACATGATATTTAGAACATATATTGCTGCTTTTAATCTATTTTGTATTTTTAGTATATTTACTGGTATTTTAGTGTTATCTTGTGTCCTGCTCACATTTTATCCAGAAGGGTTCAGTTATCTTTAAATTTTTCTTTTTATTAAGTAGTTTGATTCAAAAGTCAACATTATAAAAATTTTTTTAAATTTTCACTTTTTATCTCTCTGTTCTGTCAACTATTTACATTTATATTTATGTACCTTCTTTTTAACAAATATTTAATTTATTTTGATGACATTTGGCCATATTTATTTTTGCAATGTACAGAAATATTTTCTTTAAATTGGTATTCCTCTGTTTAATATTGCTACAAAAAGAAATGATTATTTGCTAAAAGTGGGAGCAGATAAATTTGCTTTGAAATGCAAAAGAGCATATCATAAATTTAAATACTGTACGTATTTTTCTTTGAAATTTACTATTGACAACAATATCAATACCATTCAGTTTGCTTATTTTGACGATACTTGAAATTTTGTGAGCAGAAACTTCCTGAATATAAAAAGAAAGACTTATGTATAAAATACACTTTTTTTCTCTCTTTTTCTACCTGATATTATTAAATAACCCAAAAATATTGAATGTAGTTATCGGTAATTTTTATCTTTTAAAAAATAAATTGCACATAAAACTGCATTTTTTTTATTGATAACATTTAGAAATCCCCGTGCACCACAAAGTAAGCCAGTGCACTGGGGTTTACAAAAGCAAGCATGAAGCACACATTACGAAGGAAATTTAGTCATGAAGTATTATAACACAAACATCCATGCCTTCTCCGGGATTCGAACCCAGGCCCTACGGCACCGCAGACAGCGCCTTCGCGTAGAGAGGCTGATGCACGTTAAAAATCTGGCGAATCTCTTCCATTGGCGTAGTGAGGAAGCTTGGATAGGGGTTGTCTAAGTAGGCGTTGTCCTTGTTATTTGACCGTAGCTCAAAATTACGAGGTCTGTCGCCAATAACCTTTCAAAATGTAACGTAAATCAAATCAATTTCCTATAAAATCTTTACTATATTCCTAATATTCCAGTATTATTTTAAAGGGAACAAGTAATACAAATTTTTTTTTCTAAGTCATTTCCTACTTAGAAAACAAAGAAAAACTTTATTTTAGTACCTTTTTATTAAATAATTACAACTAATATAAATATATATATACATATGACAGAATCACAATATTAAGTGGTAAAATAGAAATCGATTTTCCTTGCAGTTTTCCATTTTCCTTTCTGTATAAGGTGCCGTAGGGCCTGGGTTCGAATCCCGGAGAAGGCATGGATGTTTGTAAATGTATAGTGCCTTCGCGGCATGGGGGTACTCTAAATAGCCGTCGAGCCGCAAGTCCTCTCGTGAGGTTGGCGGAAGGGGAAGGGAGGTGGGAGGCCCCTGAACACTCCCAGGGTGATCTCCCTCAAAATTGGGGTGGAACCGAGCCAAATCATGCTGTCATTTGCATAGTGCTCAAAGCTACGGCTAACGACAGGCGTACAATCTAGCCCGATTGCATGAGGAATTTCGTGGGCCTCGATTTGACTACGTCAGACAGGTGGCATTAGTAACAACAAACTATTATTTGTGTTTGTTACTTTTATTCATTAATTAAATGTAATTATTCCAATAAAATAGTGTGACCGTGGTATCCTAGTGTTCAAGGTAACGGACTTGTAACTGGCGTATTAAGAGTTTGAGCCCAGTGCGAGTGAAGACCCACCGTATAAGGGGCGATGCACGTTAAATCTGTCGAGAGCTCAAACAACATCCCGTTGGTGTGGTGCGGTAGTTAGGAGAGAGAGGGGGTGCCAGCTAAGGTGTCGTCCGCGTCACTTGACCATGGTTCAAAATTACGCGGACCGCTGCCAAAAGCCCTTGTGTAGCTGAACAGTGTGACGTTAATATTTACTCACTGCAATAAAATAGTATAGTAAAAAAAAATCACATTCTCGCAGAAATTAGACCATCCCCGGTGGGATTTGAACAAACGACCTTTAGATTAGAAATCCAACGCGCTGTTCATTGCACTAAAGGGAAACAACGAGCGATTTTTCTTTTTATATATGGTGTTGAACTATTAATTTTATTATTATTAATTCACTAATTAAATAGAATTGATGAATTAATATCTGAAAACACTGCATTAACACCAAGTGTTATCCACTTCAAGTTTAAAACAACATATTTGAACTTAAATGGATGAATAGTAAGTATTTTATTAACGCGACTGAAAGTTTGAACAATATAGTATATATATATGGAGAGTAAATAAATAAGTGAACATATATATTAACGTCGCACTGTTCAGCTACACGAGAGCTTTTGGGGACGGGCCTCTTAATTTTGAACCATGGTCAAGTGACGAGGACGACACCTGAGCCGGCACCCGCCTTTCCTAACTACCACACCACACCAACGGGAGAACGTTTGAGCTCTCGACAGATTTAACGTGTATCGCTCTTTTACATGGCTGGTCTTTAGTGATACTGGGCTCAAACTCGTTACATGCCATCCACAATCTGATACCTTGATCACTAGACTACCACGGCCACAATATAAGGAGAGAGTGAACCAATAGTAGGAATTGAAAAATAAACCAACTCTGTAGATATTGGTGCGGTGACAGATAATTAGATACAGCTCAAATGGAGAAAATTCGTAATCATGCTTTGAGAATTCTTTGATAAGGCTTGAATTAGAGCGATATTTGCTGATTGTTTAATGTGATTTATCTCCCCCAGCTGAAGTAAGCTTACACATAAAACGTAAGAGAGAAATTTGGTTTACTGTATATTTTATTCAACATTTACGTGTATACTTATTATCAGAATGGATTTTTGTCAACCTTCACTTCAAATTGCAAGATTAATAAAGCGCCAAAATAAAATGATACAAAAATGAAACCGAATGTGCTCACCAAATACGTTTGCTTATAAAAACAAAACAATCCAATAAATCAAAAGTCTGAAGGGGAACTGAGACCCATAATCAACCAGTTAGAAAGCTTGAAAACCTGTGTGACAGAGATTTATCTTCGTTTTCTTTTATTTCTTAGAAAGCTGTTAGGAATAAGCAAAATTATATATTGCAAAATAATTATGAACAACAATCGGGGAATTAGTTTAATTTGAAGATCGTTTTTTATTTCCTTCAAGTTTAAAGAAAACTTTTTATTCAGATATCCATATTCAAAATCGATGCTTTGAAATTGAAAATCTCTTTATGGGAACCGGACATGCTCGGATGTGTAAAATGCCACAATTAAGACCCTTTGTTTATGAGACATATATCTTTTAAAATTTTAAATAGAGCTTAGATATTTTATGTTCTTAATCAAGATAATTTAATTTTTCTGTAGAACTACAAAAATAACTTTTTAGTTGAAAAGTTTTTTTCCCTACTTAATTTAAGTAATACATAATTTTTGAGAACTCATAATACATACTTATGTTTAGGTACCATTTTTTAAAAAAAGTACCTTTTTTTATACAAAATATTTTTACATATATATAAAACAATACACAAAAGACAGTGAACCTATTTTTTTAGTGAAAATTTAGTATAGTTTCTTTAAAAAAAAATTATAAAACTATAAAATTTGGAAAATTTCTATTTTTCTGCTTTTTTTATGCATAAAACCATTTTTAAAAATTTAGGCACTATTTTAATAGAAAAAATTAGGTTCACTATATGCATAGGCATCTTGTATAGAAGTATAAAAAATCTGGAATCTCTTATAGTGCAATAATTTTTTTAAAAAAATGTACCTAAATGCAAAAAAAATATGCTTTTGAGAAAAAGTGAAACAAGATATCAATCATTGGCATGGCCAAGTAATTTTAGCGCGTTTTTCACATGTTTTTCCTCCAAAATGCAGGTAGATTTTTAAAAAAAAACTTTTTGCAAACAATTAATTTAATAGGTAAAATTTGAGAAAATTTTGTTATAAACTAGCGAAATTTAGGAAGATTTGTAGGAAATTCGGGAAAACTATGAGAAAATTTAAATATGATTCGGGTCATCTAGGGCACAAATGCGACCAAATGCTGAAAACCTGAGGTCAATTGGTTGCTTATTGGCTGAGAAAAAGGTACGACAAAATATGGAACGAAGACGAAATTTGCGTCCTAATAGCGCTTTTGTTCCCCTACGTGAAAAACGCGCTAAAACTAAGGGTCAAAAGGGGCGTGGTCATTTGTTTACATTTTTATTTTTCATATTTTAGGGCTATTTTATCAACAAACATATAAGTATTATCATTCTTAGGTTCAGAAAAATATGCACTATTTTTTAGAACTAAAATTGAAAAATCGATTTTTTGAAAGTATATGATGTCCTGGTTCCCTTAAGTATAAGGCGGTCTTCCTCAACTACTGTGCCACGGCACTTATGTGAGCTGCCAAATATTTTTAAAATTATTAATTATACTCTGAAAAAAAAATAAAATACGGAACCGAATCATTCTCAACAGCTTTGGGTCATTCGTGGTATATTTAACCTATCATTTCAGGGATAGAAGGATATTAAAAAAGTTGATTGGGTTCGTAATCCATTTGTGGTCGGATAAATCTGTGTATGAATTGACTTTGAATGAAGGGGGACAGTTAATTTCGCTTTGTAGTTATGGAGATTTAATTTCAAAACATTCGGAAGAGTCAATTAATTCATCTTGGATTAAAATTTGAGGCGATTAACTCATATTATCCAAAAACCTTTAAAAATGTTCTTACAATTTTCTACATCTTGCTTGCGTAAATTCGGATTTCAGCATTAACAATGTTTTATAAAAAAATTTATACATACATAGAACGTCGTTTATCCGAATCCATTGGGAGTGGACACCGTTCGGATACGCGATTGTTCGGATAACCGAAAACCGAATGCGATCCATGCAGTATATGAAACTGGACGCTATACAAATATTGAAAATCATCACATACGGGAAACGTGCTTGAAGAAAAAGCAACATAGGTGCAAAATGTCGCAACTTTATCTTGATTGGGGAAAATAATCACTTGTTTTTCGCTATACCATTGTAAACCTTCGTTTTTTCACTGCAAGATCTCTGATTCTCTTCAGTAGCAGTAGTTGAGTAGGATAGCACTCTGATTGTTTTGTTCGTACCACTCCATAGCTGTCTCTAACGCAGAAACGCGTCAGCATTTAATGGACTCTTGCTACTTTCGTTGTTGTGTGTTGTCCTCGTCTTCATCCATATCATCGTCGACAGGTTTGGATTCTTCTTGCACGGAAGTCACAATCTCGTCATCCATTAGCATTTGAAATCCACAGTCTTCTGCATTGTATACCATCCAGGTTTCTACATCAACAAAACTCTACGAAAAGGCACGTATACACCCCTCACTTGGAAACAAACTGACCTAATATTCCGCGCAGATGTTTACCAAATCACACCGCTGAAATTCCCCAAATATCCCTCACCTCGTGTTTTCCCGTCACTTTTGGCCTCACACGAAACAACTGTTGAGCATTGCACTGTTCGAAAACGTATCCGGACGTTGGTTTGGATATTTAACGCTCCGGATAATAAACGTTCGGATAAACGACGTTCTATTGTATATATAAAGGATTGATACTTTTCAATGCAGATGATGAAATGAGAATGGCATTATCATTTTTGCGACAAAATATAAACAAAATTATCAAAAATCATCAAGCTCAAATTTCGCATTTCTTATAACTAATTTGTAATTAATTACTCAATAAAAATTTTTGTTGTCTTTGTCATACATAATATTGGAAATTATTATTATAAACTATTTTACATACTGTATTATGAATAAGTAAAATTATTTTAAACTTGTTTTATTGTTAGTGTGCCGCCAGTTTTTTTTTTGAAATTTTAAAAAGTGTACCTCAACAAAAAAAAGTCGAGAATCACTGGTATAAGGAATGCCAACACTAGATACCAACACACACAATTTGGTATTCTCTGTTATATAAACAAATAAAATATAAGTCGTATTGTGTATTTTATGTTTATAGATTCCAAAATGCTGATTATTAAAAGCAAATTCACACATTAAATCATATAAAGAAATTATGATTTCAGTATCTCATGCTTACCAGTATTCATCATTAATTACTTGTAAAAGCTAAAATAATCTTCCCGGTGATTTTTATCTATAATATTATCTTGTTCCCTTTTCATATCTCCACTTGCTTTTCCTAAACTGTTGCGGAATGTAGATGTTTTATCTAAAATGCATTGAGTACAAAAAGTAAAATGTCTATTTCCGTTATAAAAAATTCGCATGTCTTTTTCTTTTATCAAAATGGTTTTTTTTTTAATAACGATATTTAAAAAAATTCATGGCATGAAACGTTCGATGCAAGGAAGTTTTAAGTAGGAGATTCCATTTAATAACAGTCTCACAGAGCCTTTTAATAATAATTTCTTACAGGAATAAATATTACAAATTTATTAAGCAAAAACATTATTAAATACAAAATTTTATATTATCTCTTAATGCATCAATGTCATGTCTTCAGCAGAGTGATAAAGAGGAAACTGTGGAAAATCTATCTTACTAAATGTGATTCGGAGGCTGAAATTCGCATTATTTGCATATTGAAAAAATGGTAACATATGTGAAAGTCAACCATGTATCAAATATGTATATCGGTTTCTTCGAGCCGTGATGGTTATTCATTCAGACAGAGGCTTTCATGAGCTGACGTGGCCGCAGTAGCTTCATGATTAAGGTCACAGACACGGGGCTGGTGTGTCATGAGCTCGAGCCCAGTGCCGCTGAAGACCTACCGTGTAGAGGAAGCTACTGCATGCTAAATCTGTCGATCCTCGAACGTCCTCCCGTTGGTGTAATGTGGAAGTTAGGAGTGAGGGTGCAGCTCAGTTGTAGTCCTCGTTACTTGATCATGGTTCAAAATTAAGAGGTCCCTTGCCACACAATAGGGCTTCGTTCTCTTTTATTTTCTAAGATGTATATCTAACGTTTATTTACATATATAACTTCGATAATTACTACAAAACCACTTTACAACTTCTCTTTTAGTTCGTTCAGATCGTTGTATCTCTTTGAGATATAGTTACGGGTTTTGTGGGATATGGAGCAGCAAAGGCTATTATTCCATGATTACAGTTATACGGTATGGTTTAATCTTATTTCGGTTGCTTACAACAGCTTCAGTAAGTTGCCACTGTCTTCAAACAAAACTATACAAAATAAGAAACGTTCTCGGCATAGATACAGCAGCAATGTAAGTAAAAATTTCGAGTAATATAGTCATTTCGAGGGGGGGGGGGACGTGCATCAAATGTAGGGAGCTCTTATTATTTTTAAAAAAAATTATTTGTATCTTTCTTATATATGACAAATAGTTTTAAGAAGCTAGTATATATATATATATATATATATATATATATAATGATATTTACTCCTTTATGCTATTATCGCTATTTTTTCTTGAAGACTCACTGCTAAATAATGAGGAAGAAAGTGACTTTAGCTTTTTTCCCTTAATATTTTACTATTACACTTACTTCATATATATTTATTAATTTAGTAAAAGGTTTTTCTTTTAAATTTCATTTTTTTAAAAATTTATTGACATTTTTTTCTCTTTACTTTGTATTTTTACTAAAATATATCAACGTGTTTTCATTTTCCGTAGGAACTTTTTAATACGCCAGTTAAGAGAAAAGTTGTTGCACACAATTTGATTTCTCATATGCTGTTATAAGCCATTTTTAAAGTCACTTCATATTTTATCCATTTTAAATAATAATTTAATTTCCTCACTGATCCCTTTAACTTCTGATTTTTTTAATATTTTAAGACAAAGGAAAAATGACAAAGAAAAATGCGTGATCATGAGTTCAACGAAAGACAAAAACAACTTCGGGTCTAAGTAAGCTCTTTTAAATTTTTTTGAAAGTACCATTTATTATGTTATTGAATGAAACATATGCATTGAAAGCAATTAAGAGTTTTATGACAGATAAAAAAAAAGACAAGGTCTTTTGAATAGCATGTGTTAATCACTCTCAGATAATCAAAAGAAACTTAACTAAACTTTTTTAATCAACTTTTGGAAGCAAAAAATAGAAGTTTTAAGGCTGCCTCAGCCTTTTAAAGAATAATCAATACACTCGGAACATTATTTTAGATTAAAAATTGTTCTAACAATAATGTTATATTTTGACTTCACTACTTTATATACAAGAGCAGTATATTTTTACTATACTTTTGAATGTCTCTAGATATTCCTGCATAAAACATGCTCTGCCCATTTCTTCTATATTGCAATACGCAGTGGCGTACACAGGGGAGAAACTTGAAGAGAGGCTCAGACCCTTCCGATAAGCTCAACAGATTTTTAATTTTTCGCTTAAAGATGAAGTCTTGGCGTTATATAGTCAACGTTTTTTTTTAAAAAATGAAACCCCTTCCATGAAAGTAGTTTGTGTAAGTCAATGGTAATACTGAAATAGTTAGCTTAACCAGTTGGGAAAAAAAGTAGTGTTTCATATAATACGGCGTATAATGGGCACTAACACCCAAAACAAGATCGAAATTTTGGAGAGCGAGGTATATGTACTCCATAACTTTAAATATAAAGAGATGAGTTAAAATTAGATCGCTATATGTATGTAAATATTGTTTATTTATAGGAAAAGACATACTTTGTGGGCTTTCATGGTTGGTTAATATCAAAAGTTTTTCCTATTCGTCTTCCGTTACATCTCCAGGTACATCATCGAACTCTACGCATTTGAACTTTTTTTCAATATATTTTGAATGCCGTTGTAAACTCGCTACTAGCTTTGAGAACGCGTTGATTGAAAGATAACATATGGTGCCAGTCCAAATTAGATTACGAACCTATATTACGAAAATCATCTGTATTTCGAAGCTTCTTAACATTTCCAATTTTTAAGATTTTTGACATTTTTGTGGATTTCTTGTATCTCTCCTCTGAAATAGTTTTCCTAGTCTTAATCCTGTTGTTCAATATTGAATGAAGAGAAGCTTACATAAAAAAGCAATCATTATGCGACCACGGTAGCCTTATGGTTATGATCATAAACTTGTAGCCGGTGTGTCGTGAGTTCAAACCCTAGTGCCTTTGAAGACTCTCTGTGTAGAGGGGGCTAATGCACGTTAAGTCCGTCGATCTCTAAGTCTTCTCGTTGGCGGGGTGTGGTAGTTTGGAGAAGGAGTACTGGTTCAGGTGTGTGTGATCCTCGTCAATTGACCATGACTCAAAATTACAAGGCCCATTACCAATACCCCTCGTGCGGTATTATAAGACTTTCACTTATTATAATAAATGAGTTCAAGAAGAATGTGTAGGCAGAACATAATTTTAAGTGTACAGGACGTGATTATATATATTATTGATGGTTTAATTACTTATTTTATTTATTAAATTTTGTAATTTAACAGATGCGTAATTTTCTCAAAAATAAGAGACCGGATTGTGTATTTTTATATCTTAAAAGAAAGCATTAAGGCTTAATTTTCAAGGCAATATTTTTTTTTCACGAAAGGAAGTACAAATATATTCAATTATTTGTATTTAATTATTGTTTCTGCTATTAATACTTACATTTGTAAGCATAACAAAATTATTTTATAGTTCAAAGGGCTGAAATAAACGTAGTAAACCCATCTTTTTTTGGTTAGCAATCTTAATCAGTACTTTTTTTTGGGAGTGAACTGTGTGTACGATTATCCGGAACAACTTATTTTCCATTCTTTTTGTTCGAGGAGACAGTAATAGTCTCAATCTAAATAATTACCGCAACTTAATTTTAATAATTTAATTCGTGAAATTCCTCTGTGGTGTAATTATGAGTAACATTCATGACTATATATATATATATATATATATATATATCACAACACACGCGTATATTGGAAATGATATAAAAGTTAAGAACAATTATAACCTTATAGAATGTAAGGAATAATAAGTCGCTTGTTCTAAATTGAATCACTCCAGTGATGGAATGATTAGTTCCACTAATTTTTTGCTAGCTGTGGACAGAGAGAGCAAGATAATTTCTAAAATAATCAATAAATAAACATGAAATGCCTTTGAAAACTTTGAGAGTTGCCTAAACTCTCCATCTTTTCTATGCCTCTACATAATCTTGGAAAATTTCTAAAAAGATCAACTCTTGAAATCCATTGAAAGGCACATGTATGAATACTGAAGATTTCGCGCATTTAAATGCGCGAATGAAACTGTTTCAATTTTGAAGGGGGGGGGGAGAAGCCGTAGAGAGTTTATTTTTGCCTCTCCATACACAGATCTTTCAAAATATCTGTATTCTGACTTTAAAAAGTTGCATATAAAGAATATAAAATCTAGGAAGAAAACTTAAAGGCAAACTACTTTGCTTTCTTTTACTCAGTGTTTCTGCCAATATAATTTAATTCTTAGCTATATAGTTTATATGTGTGTGTTCCATTTTTGAACTCTTTAAATTTGTTAAGCATGTTTATTTTGTTGAGAAGAGTACCACTAAAATGAGTTGGAAATCCGCTGTGGGAGAGAGGTTTATAGAGAGTGTATAAGATAATTCTACTTCAATTTTAGAAGTTCAAGTTCCGTCCTTATTAAGCCAAGAGGTGAGAGTAGTTCTAGGGTTTTTCAATACAATCAAAATCTTAATGCTAGGACTTAGATATAAATGCTTTATATATATATATATATATATATATATATTATATATATTTATGCAGCATCATGAAATACACAGCGAAGCTGGAGGGTAACGGCAAGTATTAGTATACAATTACTAATTTTTTTATATTATGTATAGAAAATATCTCCTGCTTATATCCCAGAAAAAATATTGAGAAAAAAGTTAAAAAATGTGTCTCGACTGTTTTCAGAATTTTGAGCTTTTGCTTGACTTATAATCAATATTTGAGTGGGAAGTAACATGATTTCACCGGAAACGCAACAATAAAAATTTTTAACCGCAGTACTGAACAAATATTTTTTCTTGATATTCAGTCTGGTATAGAAATTCAAATGATTACAAATGCAGGAAATTGAAAATGTGTACCGGAGTTGAAACATGTACAACGAAAAAGAGATAGTGAGAAAGACATTTCCAAAAATAGTAATTTAAAGTAAAGATGTTAGAAAATTTCGATTGTTGCTCAATTTAACTTATAATAATGATTAGGATAATTATAAAAACGTTCAATTAATCTCATGTGTCAAATTAGAAAATTTAATCCTCTTACGTGACTAAACGCTGCAGATATTACTTTATTCGACATAAATAAAAATGACAATGTTATTAGCAAATAACCTTGCACAGTCCCTCTATGATAGAACTACAATTACACTTGAGATAATTCTAATACATAACCAAAACTGAACAAATTTGTTTTTTTAATTTGAAATATTATAAAGAAACCAAACAAAGGTAAATTAAAAATAATTTTTTTTTTTAAAATTGTGATCCTATCATATTGGAAGAAAAAACCAGACTCACTTTTTGTTCCAGAGGATTTTAGTCTTGTGGAATTTCTGACAGGAACTAAATAAAGTGCTTTGGTTGGCAGATAGTAAAATTTTGTAGAGTATACTGAAATAATGCTCTAGATAACGTGTTTTTTGGGGGGTTTCTTGAGATTGTATGTATTATGAATAGTGTTAGAACTTTTAAGGAACCTATATGTTTGTCTAAGCCACTGGTTCCAGAAGTTTTTCATTCTAATTTCACATTCAACTGAGTGGATATTTTTTAAACTTTTTTGATAATATTCTACATACGTGTAATTTTTTTTTTTTTTTTGCTTAAAAAATAGAATTTTCTAACAACATAAAATGTCAAAACACTAAAAAAAAAAATGAATTTTTTTTAACCCAGAAGGCACGCACTCGATACTAACGTTAGTGGTCACGCGAGGGGAAGTAGTCCCCCCAATCCTTTTTTTATAATTGTTTTTATTGTACAAGATAAAAATCGGAATTACAGTGAATAATTCAATTAAGAGAAAGTATACTTACCTGTTTTTATGGACTCATTTATTTATTTTATTATTATATTTTTTTTATAATTTGAGAAAAAATACAACCAAACTAAACTGAAATGTTTCAAATATGCGTGACTTTAGTAAAGGAAACAAATCAGAAATACTTTTCGCTTTCGTTACTGGAATGATATTTGCAGGCAACACTGTCATATTTTGTTCAAGTTATTGTAGTTTTATAGTCCATTCTACAAATAGCATATTGAACTTTTTCTTGCTTGTGTCTTTTTGACGGGACACAGTGTGTCTTATGGCTTCATATCTTTCTTGATGGCGATTTTAGGTAGCATTTGAAAACTTTCCTTTCAACTCAAACATTTCATGTTCATCACTTATCTCAAATTTACTTTTGCTGGCAGGATTAATATCTATTATTTTATCAGGTTCTACTTTGCCTGATCAGTTTCAACTTCATCCAATAGAGATCGTACAGATGCCCATTTCTTCCTTTATATTCTGTTCATTTGCATTTATAAACCATAATGAGTTGTACAGCAAAGCAATTATAACCCCATTAAGTTGTTAACAGGGGTAAAGTTCATAGAAAATATTTTTCAACAAAAGTGGTTGCGCATCTCGAACTCAGTCACCCCATGTACCTTAAGATTGTAAAAAACGTTTGCCACTCCCAAAAAAAGAGGGAGATATGTGAAAATACATTTAAGTTCCCATGAAGACTGTCATATAGGGGGATACTGACAAGGTCATTGGCAACAAATAAACAGTTTTTTCCCCGAATTAAAGAATTAATTCGTGAGCCTGGGATGACTGCGTGCTCCGTGTGACCATTCCCGAGTTAAAGAAAAAAAAGTAATATAACTATTTGGAAGCTTGTGTTTTACTTTCTTGATGAGGAAAAACAATATATTTCAATGTTTTGATCACTAAAATGTGAAGGAATACATTTTAAAATAAAAACAGGAAGTGATTAACATTAAATGACTCTTAACAACATTCTCTACCCCATTTAACAATTCCCCCCCCCCTTGTTAATCATATGTACTCCCAAACAAAGATTTCTTTAAAACATTAATCTTACAATCTTACAAACATTAATCTTATACTAATTCATTTCGAAAAAAGTACTAACTACTGCAATAAAATCCAACCAACTTGCAACAGCCATTCTGTAACAACGGCATATATACGAGTATATATAAAGCAACCTCGCGTTTTTGATGTATACTGTTTTCTGATTAGCTTCAACGGTTTTAGTAAACACATTGATGGGTCATTATCAGCACAGCAGGAAGTTGATTTTTCATTCGCAACACAGCTGGACAGGAACATTCCATTTGTCGCTTAAGTGAACTCAACATCGCCAATGAAATAGGATAACTTTTATTCTGAGCATGAAATTGTCGCAGAATACTACTGATTAGAGCCGCTCTGTAATTGACTAAATGGGATAAAAAAATGTATGGTGATGAATTCTAGATCAAGGAAGCTTTATCTGTTTGTTTTGGTTGGAAGAACAGCGAAATAATGGGAGAATTATGTTTTTTTTTCAGGGGCGAATAATGTTAAGTAGACACAGTTTGTTAAACATTGTGTCACGCCATACTTCATTTAGGTAACTGAACATCATAATACTACCATTTCTAACGATATACGAGAATTTTTTAAGCATGATGTAACTAAATTTTAATAATCCTGACAATTAATAGTATTTGAAAGCAGTTAGTTATAAATGCGTTTGATATTGTTAATCACTTAAATAAGTGTTATTAACACAATCCGTATTTTTTTATTTTTGTACAGTTACTGTGACATTTTTTGAAAATGAAGGTTAAACAAATCTGCATATTGATAAAAGGAATACTTATCAGAAATTTAGACAAACTGACCCCCCCCCCAAACACACCAATATAACCGGACAATATAAGTCAAAAATAAGTTAGCCGCAGTAGCACAATACCAAACTTTTAGCTTTAGAAACTAAGATTGCATGTTTCAACATTGCTTTCAGGCCAATCAGCCTTCAACAACTGTAATTTGCCTGCGCTCCTAGGTTGTAGAGAAATGAAATAAAAGGAAGGGGTGGCCACGTCATTAAAACTAAGAATAATGATTATAACATTTGAATATTAGTATTAAATTTACTGAAACTAACTTATCGATGTTAATATCAAGTATAAATTACCATAAAAAATATATAAAACTAGATCTATAATGTAGAAAATATTAATTTTTAAAAAAATATAGTAGTTTTGAAACAATATCACAACGACACATCGTTATAACTTAACTTCATGTTACCTAAGCTATCACATTGCAGCAACGTATAAAATAAATTATACATATACATGTTAGAGGCTGTGTGTGTTTTAAAATCAATTTTGTGTTTTTTTATATATATACATAAATAATCCATAATAATAAAAACAAGTAACTATAAATCTTAGTATAACTAGTCAGAACAGAGAGAGTATGGAATATTAGAGACACAATAGTACAAAAGCAAATTCTTGGCCTAAGGAACCAAGAATGCAGGTTTAAGCATGTTTTTTGGCCATCCAACTTTCACCTATAATTAGCCTATACTACTGGGCTATAGGGCAGCGCCGATTTAAGCTCATTTCGGGCCCTGGGCGCAAAGGACCTACGGGCTCTCTTGGCACTGGAGGATCAAAATTTATAATCAGAAAATCTGCTGAAGTCCAACTTAGTCCCTTAAGTCCCTTCCGAGCTCTGAGCCCCTGGGCACCCGTCCCAAGTGCCCAATGGATATACCAGCACTTCTATAGTGAGAGGGGGAAAATGTAATTTTTACAAAGGAAAATACACTAATGCAATTATTAAATAAAATCATTTCAGGAAAAATTAATTCAGACTACTTATTTAATGTAGAAATTAAAAATATTTGAGGAAGAAATACTATTAAAATAAATAAACCTACCCCCCACAACACATCCCCTGTTAAAATCTCCGGCCAATACAAAACCAACTAGGAGCAGCATCGCATAAAAGTAAAAATTAGTAAATAATAAGATCAATTATGAATAACGCTTTGCATACTTAAAAACTTATATAATTTGCAGAAAATGTTTTTATTTGAAAAGTACTCCCAATCACACATACATATATAAATTAAACAATATTTAATTTTGTTAAACATGTAGCGCTATATTGTGACTGTATGTAGAAATTGAATAACATTATACTTAAAAAAAATAATAAACATGAAGCATTATAGTTGAAAAGAATATTAAAATAAAATTGAAACCTGATGTGTGCAAACATTATTGAAATTTGTTATTGCTCTTAAACCCATTAGAAATGTAGTTGTATAGAAAATTAATAGGGTATTCACATTTAATACAATAACTAATAAATTCAGATTTAAAGTGTTGTTAGATTTATCGCTAACTAATATATTGTTACGATTTATATAGTTAATAATGATATTTCCAGAAATAGAAATGGATATATTCGAATTCCAAAAAAGTACACTTTAATATAGTTATATATATATCCTCTATTCCCGATCCAAACACATTAATACTTTTTGAATTTGTTGCTCGTAAAATAATTCGAGCTGTTTTACTAATTTTAAATTTATTTGATTTTACTTAATTTTTCGCTGATTTGCTGAGTTTTGCAAATGAAATCGAATACGCGTAGATTTTAAATCGCAAAATGTAAGTTTTCAAAGTCATCGTTACCAACCGTTTATTAAGGTTACTTTCTCTCTTTCACTCAAGGTTATTTCTTTATTTATTTGATCTGTGAAATAATATTATAACTCTTAAGAAAATAGAGACAATGATTTCGTCTTACGTGCTTCAGTCTGTGCATATGATTGAGATGACCATGAGACATTCTAGTAACATTCCAAGCCTGTTTCTCGCTTTAGAATTGAAAGTCTTTCCCGTACTTTAGTACCATTATGCAAATAGTAGCAAAATTTTAAAGATTATATATTTTACTTATTTAACTTGAAATGTTTATCTTGGGGCTATTTTTTTTACTCAAAATATTCATATTCGATACTCCTGTTGGTGAATACTCTTATATTCATCAAAACAGAAGATGAGAGTAATTTTATGGTTTACAAAGAAATTCGCAGAACAGTTTTAAGAATCCGAAAATGCATGCTTTAGTATGTAATACGTGTAGAATATAATAAACATAAGAGTATTATGGATGAGCCTTGAGTCTAATATTTTTTACCAAGATTTATTTTATTTCTATTATTATATCCTGATATCTCTCTTCTATTTTTTTTATAATTTATATTCTTACTATTTTTCCCATACAAAAATATAAAAATAATAATAAAAATAATAATAATAAAAAAACCCAGAAATATTTACTTTTGGCCTTGTTAATAATTTCCGAATTATCTTTTTTGGATTTAAAAGAATTCGAGCGAGTATACAGTATGGGTTAATTCATTAATTTTACAGAGCGAAATTTTTTCCCCACCATTCCTTACCATGGGCTTAAATATTAAATTAAACATTTAAAAAAATGATCTAATTTTAAACCATTATTTGATGCTATAATTCAAGTACATTGTGATTTTTAGGAAAAATTGCAAGCTCTTACATCCCGGAATGTAGCCTCGATATATATACTCAGTGATGCTTATCCTTTTTTAAAAACGACTCAATCTCCAGCGTTTAAACTATTAACTGGGCATCTTATGTGATACATTTTTTTTTAAATAAAACTTTATTTCATATAAATGAAAAATATTATATGCTTTTGTCTAGGTTTAAATGTCATTTCTGGAAGTAAATATGGAATGACCCACTAAAATCCAGCTTCACTTGAAGTGACATAAACCAGTTCTAGTTGCTTTCACGAGACATACGATACTATATGGTTTAGGGTAGTGATAAGGAAGAGAAACCGTGGCCTTGAGCTGCTAAAGCGAGGGTTGAATGTTTACTGGGATCGGGACTGTCTTCCACTAATGGATAAAGAACAGGACTTTTTTGTCTTCAGACTGGAAAGTACTCCAGCATTAAGGATACATTCATACGATTTCACAATCCTATGAAAGTATTCCTCTATAAAATATGATCCAGGAGAAACATATTTTATCCCTTTATCTGCTGCAATTTTTTTCGTGAAATATTTTTTTTAAGTCACTACATTAAAATTGTAGAGATATACATAAAGAATATTCTCAACTTTTTGGGGGGGGGGATTTAATCCCTTAAAACTAATAAATTACATTGGGGCTTTAAAGTACCATCAGTAAACGGAGAATTAAAATATTCTTATTATACAAAAAGACCGTCCGACTTTTTAAACGCAGTTTTATCTCTTAAAAATGCTAAATAACCAGAGAACACTAATATTTTACAGAACAAAAAATTTGTTTTTGAAAATTATAAAATTTTTATAATTTACCTACTTACTTTTTTTCTTCATAAAAACAGGTTTTACGTATAATTTGATGATATTCAAAGAAACAGTTCTTCTTTTCATTAATACGCAAAGTTGCATTACAAGTTGTGCATTTTGAGTGAGGTTTCGATTAAACATTTTTAAAGCAGCATCCTGTGGTAGGAAATACTGTATTTTCTGAACATGAACTACTGCACCCTGAGTCTCGTTCTGTCTCTTGATCATCTTCTTCAGAATCTGACGAAAATTCCAGCAGAGTATTTGCTTGGACTTCTTTACCTGAAAAATCACTTGTAAGTGCATCCCTACTTTCAGATGGTAGATTCTGAAACAAATCCAAAGCTTTTTCTTTCAGACATTCTAAAAAGAGGGGGGGGGGGAATGATAGCATTTTGATTATAGAAAAAGCTATTCAACCTTCCCAGCTAGAATAACCATCATAGAACTCGTGCTGCATCAATCTTGGAAGAGTGGAATTCAAAGAGTGTTCCTGCTAAGTACCGTCTGAATATTCGTAAAAATGGTTGTTCTATCTAATTTTAAAGTGCGTGCAACGTATAAATATCGTCAGTAGATAAAGAGTAAAACAGGAACATACAAAATATGTGTTTCGCTTAGAACATATTTTGGCCATATTTCACATCATAGATAGAGATGTTATTTAACTTGATATGCAAACGCTAAAAAATATCGCGTATTTCTTAAGTAATATTGAAAATCTTATAGATGAGTATGATTGATATGCAATGTTATAACTAAATTAACTTGTATCAATATTAGTGAATATTTTTTTATCTCAAATATGCCCCGAATATGAAGTGGAGAAACGATGAAATTTTTACACTACTGGCCACCGTAAATCCAAGAAAGACAAGAGATAGCACAACAAAATTTATTTTGTAGAAAACATGTTGACCAAGTATCAAATGATTAAATTTATAGACTTCTGTGAAGTGTGGTTCCTGCCAGAATCAGTAGCCAGAGTAGCCGCCATTGTTGGAGATCACCGCTGCCACACGCCTCGGCATTGATTCAAAGAAACTTTGGATGTGTTCTTGGGGGTACAGCAGATCAAGCAGCTTCCACACCTTGCCAAAGTTGATCTGGTGTGGCAGCTGGGAGTGTAATCTGGGTCAATCGTTGAGCAACCATGGACCACACGTTTTCTGTCGGCGAAAGATCCGGACAGCGAGCCGGCCAGGGAAGGAATTCAATCTGGTGATTGACGAAGAACCTTTGGACAATGCGTGCCACGTGTGGTCGCGCATTATCCTGTTGAAATATGGCTGTGGCCAAGCCCTGAAGGTAAGGAAGGACAATGGCTCCCACACCTCGGAGATGTAGCGCTGGCTGTTTAAAGTACTGTCAATGCGTACTAGAGGAGTGTGAGAGTGATATCCAATACCGCCCCATACCATAATACCCGGTGCAGGACCAGTGTGGCGGTGCATAACGCAGCTGTTCAGCATCCTCTCTCCACGTAGTCTCCAGACTCGAATCCGACCATCTTGGTGTTGCAGACAGATGCGCGACTCGTCAGTAAAGACAACTTCATTCCATTCTGCCGTCCACATCCTTCTTTCATCGCACCATTGGCGGCGGAGACGTCTAGGGTTCTGCGTCAAGGGTAGACCAAGCAATAGACGTCTTGCGGACAGACCACTCTGCTGTAAACGGCGTCGAATGGTACGCGCAGACACTGAATGATGCGTTACAGTCTCAATGTGCTGTGCTATGTCTCTTGATGTGACTGAGTGATCCGTCACTCCCATGCGCACAATTTGCCTGTCCTCACGTGAAGTGGTGCACTGAGGTGGAAGCGATCGACCACGTCGGTCCGTCGTACCCTCCTGCATCCAACGGTCACATATCCGCATTACAGTTGCTTGGTTTCGTCCAACATGACTACCGATTTCCCTGAAAGATAATCCACAATCTCGGTAGGCCACTATCCTTCCTCTGTCGAACTCGGATATTTGATCAAAAGCGGATCGCTGTTTTCTACGAGACATAACTGATCGTTTTTTTGAAAAAACCACAAGAAAAACACAATTGCCGAACTTGAAATCGTCGAAATCTCCAAGCCTTAAATAGCGCTTTGAGGTGGCGCCACAGGCGTGCGTGATGTGTGTCTGCGCTGAAATTCTAATCACTCTACTAATGCATGTTGTAAATTTCATGTTATTTGCGTGCTTCCTTCAGGGTGTTGCATTTACGGTGGCCAGCAATTTATATTGTCACTTAAAAGTTATGCTTTCAAAGTTTTTTGAAAAGTTGCACAGTTCTTTAGAAATAGCATTCAAAGGTAGAGTGCATATATTACTTGCCATATGAAAACAACCAGCTAAATTACAAATTCTAAGAAAATATTTACAGAATCTAAAAAATTTTGGTATTTAATGTTTTTTATTGACCAGTTAAATGCAAGTGAGGTGTATACTCGTCATTGAGAAGTTGCAGGATTTTGTGTATTGACGAGTATACTCGTCATGCGTAAAACGTAGTGACCATTGGCTATTTAAATCGCCATTTTTGAGAAAAACAAAAAAATATTCTCTAATTTTAAGATATTTAGAATATTTTGAGTCCAGGCTGGGGAGTAAAACAAATAAACCAAAAAAAAAACATGAAAAATTTAAAAAGAAGTCATGCATACCCGTATGCACCGGCTAAAACAGAGTATAATTTCGTTATTCATGTTCAATGATGCTGTTTTTTAGATTGCCAAAAGGGGTAAAGGCAAAAGTTGGAAAGTTGATTTTTATCTATTTTTTCTTACGTTGCACAGTATTTTGAGGGCAGTAACATTTACAACAATTTATGTTTTATATTCAGATTATATTATTAAGTTGATTCTGAACTTAAAAAGTCAGTTTGACCAGAGAGCCATTTATTTTACAATTTTAAAAATTAAGAATTTTTGAAGTTTTTATTAATTATTTTTGTAGCTGAACTTGGAAAAAATACGGGAGTTTCTAAAATGTTATTTTGCATTTAAAAAAAATAACTATAGAACTCAGACCTAATCCTTACTAGCTTTCATAGAGCATACATTTGGGAATATATACAAAAAATTTTAAGACAAAAAAAAAGCCTTAGGGTTTGAAAACATTTATATCTTCAAAATTAAAAATCTGAGAAAAACGCATTTAAAGTTTGCAAGGGCATAAAAAAACAACTTATAATGCCCGTAAAGCTCTAATTTCTTAAAATTTTATTTCCCAATTTAATTTCAACATTAAAACACTATTTTAATTAAGTATGGAAAGCATTTTTTTAAATTCAAAAAATATTTTTGCATAATAATGATAGCATTTGTTACGACGACAGGTTATTCAGCTTAACCTTAACCTAATATTCTCACAAAAGTTTTGAAACTTAAGGTATTTATGTACACAATAATAATGCTGCTAACTTAACCTGGAAATCGCCAGGTTTTTACATAAAATTTAATTTTTTTTTCAGTTTTAAATTGGGGCACAATTTAGCAAGTTAGAGTATTTGTTGCACGACTTTGAAATACTATAATATGGTATTATAGTATGTTTACTATAATGAGTTTAGTACATGATGGAAATATTCAGTTTTATCTGCAGTACTTGGATTTAGAATACTTGTATTTGTAAATCTAATGCAGTATCAACCGAGGGCATATTTAGATTTATCATTTTCAGTAGTATTCCCTATCTTCGAAATATAGTTTCTCATAGCAACCTGGGAACGTTTTGGCCGCGTCATTTTCTTATAGAAAAAAAATTAATGATAAAGGTTCTGAGTTATATTAACTATTTTTTAAAACAAAAATTGGCCTTGAAATCAATCTTAATTAAGTAACTATGAAAACACAAAACATTATCAAGCAGAAATGATTTTAGTAATCAAAATCGAAATTGATAACCATTTTGCACTAAAAATGTTGATTGTGCTCAAATATATTTTTCATTCACTCAGTTTAAGAGTGGGAAAAATGCTTTAAGGTATCCGACTACCCTAAAATTATGAATTTTGCCAAAAATTGACAAATTTTTTTATGATTTTATTTTATACGCCATCTTATTAGCTTTATAAAAATACCAAGTTATCATTTTCCGTTCACTAGAACCGAAACTACAAGTGTTTCAATAAAAGCAAGCAGGATTCACTTTAAGCAAGATGTCGTATTTTAAAACGCGTTTTACACGAAATGTGTTTTTTTGAAAATGCTCAAACGGGGTCAGCGATTGCTAAAAAAGTTTTGAAAATAATTAACTGAAATTTTCTGTGTATATTCTGTATAATAGTGGAAGTGTTTTAACCTTCAGATTTATCAATCACTGTTTTATTACAAAATTTACAGTCCCTTATGTTAATATAATCGCTGTTTTTTTAAGCAATTTGATATAATAACTGAGATAAAGTGCTCTAGTTTTTGTAAAAAAAGAAAATATCATTTTCCTGAAGTTCATTACAAAAATGAATAACATAGCAACACATTAGAATGAAAAAATTGAAAATTTGTTCATAAACCTTTGTTACAGAAGGCCGCGTTTATGCTATTTTTTGTAAATTTTTGCCCATCTTTCCCATTTTAGTAATAATAATTTCTTTTTCTCTTCTTATTTTTAGTATATTTTTCTTAAAATGTACTAAACAAATCTAAAAATAACCAAAAAAGTTCCATATCTCCATTTAAAAAAAAAAAAAAAGTTGTCGCAACCAGTCGGATACCTTAAAACGAAACTGAAACCAAAACCTAAGCTCAGAAAACTTCAAATATCTTAAAAACTAATTTGGTATCAGATCTGAAAGTTGGTGACAGCTTCCCAATAATATGGGCCACAAAAAAATGCTCACACATAAAAAAAAAAAAAATATTTTTGAAATTTCTTGGGTAATGTGTATTCTTAAAATTCTTACCTTTATACGTATTAAATTTTCCATGCGTTTTTCGAATAATAAGCATTTTATACATGTATGTAATATAAATATTAGTTATTAAAATTGGCAATTTTATAAAATAAGCCCATCTTTTTGATCCAATATTTTAACAGCGCAGCTTACTCTGTGATTGACGAATATACTCGTGATCGTTCGATTTCCGTGACAAACATAATTGCGTGCTCGTTAACTGGAGTGCCACAGTTAACTGGTTAAAGCGCTTTATTTTATAAAGGACAAGTTATTTTAAGTTTTCAATGATTAGAATGTTTATTCACTTTAAGGAAAGCAAGGCTGACCATTGTTTACTTAAAGCTCCTTACCACTTAAGATATATTACTTCATTTTATGTGAAAGGTGGGTTAAACTATGTAATAACCAAAATAGATACTTCCTCTTGATTTATAAGTTTCTTTCTTGTTCATCGTCAAAGTGCACGCAAGAAAGCGATTATTGCGGTTCAATTCATTTGTGGCGTGAATGGAGCATGAAGCAAATCGTTTTGGCACACACAAGTTCATTTCTCTTTCTATTCCTCAAACTTACAATTTGTCATTCGGGAAGGCTTTTAGATCCGCCGAATCTATATTCTTGCTGCATACACAAGCGTGTCGATTATAAAATTGAATAAAACATTGCTGCCTGAAAAAGAAAGATTTTTTTTTCATGAATATGGCTTAGTTTTTACATAATTTGAGCTATAAATCGAGAAACCACAATATGAAATGTTTGGCTTAAAATAATTTTTATTGTTATTATTTGGATCTTGAGCTTCATCACAAAAAAATATTACTTCTCTATGAAACTGAAGGTATATATTAATTATGTTTTTCACATTTAATTAAAAGGTTGTAGTGACCTGTAGCCACCCCTTACATTTATACCTTCCTGTCTATCTGAAAACCCGGCTAGATGTGTAGGAGGAACTAAATGATCCAAAGACATTATTCCAATTCAAACTTATTGATTCTTATCAGTTATTACGAACAGACACAACACAATTCTAATTAAGGTATATAAAATATGGTAGAGTGCAGAGGTGAGATATATAAATACGGGATAATACTACAGAACTTCAACTGAATCTAAGATAGCTTAAACGCGCACATTTACAACTACGCCGCACACTAATAATCAGATTTTACTTAATCAAAATCACAGTACCTTAGGCTTTAATGCTCGGTTCCTCACGACGAACTTCAGCCACTATCTTTTGCTGGATGAATTGATGATGACTCCACGCTCCGTAATATTTAATTTCAAAGCTTTTCAATCTTCAAATCCACTTCTCTTTGCGCACATCAAACGTATCAACCTCGCTTAACTTGTCAACAACTACGGGTCGACCTCTCACTCTCTTCACTTTACTTTACTTAACTTGACTTCTCACTTCCCTCTCTTCAACTGGCGAAAACTGAATTTATACAATATTCCTTATTTACATAAATCACGTTTGGTTTCTCGATGAAGGTTGTTTGAAATGAATATTTTGATTGGAAGGGAAAAAGAAGACATTAATATAAACGCGTACAGATCCGTCACAAGGTATTTTCCTAAAAATAAAAGTTGGCAAATATTTTTATCTCAGAATCTTTATCTTCTTCCTAAAAAAGTAATGAATGTTTCAATTTCAATTTACAGCAAAAACTGCAATTTAGATTGTTGTTAATATAGTAAAAGATAGATAATTATTCTTTATGATGTAACTTACTTTATTGTATATATATGTACATGTAATAATCCCAGTAATATAATCCTTTTAAATAATCTTTTAATTACCTATGGTCAATCCCTTCAGGACCCACGTTTTAGTAATAAGTGAGCCAGCCGCCTAACGAGAGTATTTTGAACTACATCTATCCACCCACTCAGATCATGTAATTTGAGCTGCCTATAAACACTGAAATTTCTGGAGACTGCCCTCTTCTGTCTTTGTCTTTCTTCAGGTAATCGGCTGCAGCTTGGTTTGTGCTTTGTGTCTTCTTGTCTGCTTCTTGTTATGTTGTAACGCTTTTTGTTAAATGTTCAATAAACTGATTTTACTATTTCAGAGGACTGCCTCGTCAATGCCATCAAAAATAGTGATCATATTAAGGAATCCCTTTCAACTTCCACGGCTTGACACACACACACACACACACACACACACACACACACACACACACACACACACACACAACACACACACACACACACACACACACACACACACACACACACACACACACACACACACACACACATGTATCATTTAATCATATAAATGCAAATTCATTTATTAAATGCATGCTTTTAACGCAATATATGATGCCTTTCTAATGACTGTTATACGTAATTAAAGCTACTTAAGGGGGTAGGTTCACGAAACAGGATTCTGTATCTCAGTAATGTTTCAAATAGGTATTTTTAAGGAACATATATAAACATTTTATTGAATAAAAATCTCCAATATTCTTTGAACCATAATACATACATTAATCAGAGATTTTATGGATAGGATGTCTAGAGAGTTATTTTTTAAAAAAAATATTTTTTGCACAAATCTGTTTTTTTCTTCAAAAACAGTGAAATTTCATGATGTTTAACGCTATAAATTAAGTCAGAATATTTTTTTGAAAAAAATCCCTCGATTAAAGTATGTATTGGAGTGTAATTATTAATTATTCAAAGTTATAAGCTGTTAAATGCAGTAGCTTAGGAACAAATGTTCTTTATATGGTAAAAATGTTAGTTTTGAGAAAAATGGCTTTTAGTAATGCATTTAGTAGACTTTGACAGGGGGCAAAACATTTTCAAAAAATTATTAAAAATTCTTCTTCTATACGTAGAATAATAATTTTTGCACCATTAGAAGCGTAGAAATTCATATTTTATTAAAATGGGAAAAATGAAAAATGTGTTTGGGGGCCGAGTATCATGAACTTACCCCTTAAAAAGTTGTAAATATGTGCTCGTTTTGTATAAAAAATCCACGTAAATATAGCTATAATTTATTTTTTAAAGAATTTTAATCCATTGATGTAAAATATGGGTAAAATGAAAGACATATTTATTAGATTTCAAAGAAAAGAATAATGTTGTATAGTTGTCTTTCCTCCAGCACCAACATTTATCGTTATTAGATAAAGAGATATGATATTATCGTTTGTAGTCAGAAATAAATATGCAATTCTTGTTTTAATTTTCAGATGCAAATATGATCAAAAGTATATTAAATATACCTACTGAAAATCTTGAAAGTGGTGCTTTTCAAACTGCGAATATTTTATTAACTGCGCAAAGGCCTTTGAAAGGATTCGGAAGAAACCTCAGAAATGAAGGCAATAATACCTGATGGCACGAATGAGAAGATCCCTCCCATACTCATTCAGTAATGAAAACCGAAACGTGAGAATATTAAGATAAGAATGAACTCTCCCACGAAAGCACTGTAACGAAGGAGATAGCATTTCCAGTTATTTAGATGGAAATGTGAGTGATTGAAGCGAAAGTAATTAAGCTTTAGCCATTTAAAAGCAATCATCGTTTATTACTTCGAATAACTCACAAGCAGAGACGCAAGCAGAATTTTTCTTTAGAGATTGGCAGATTTTTACTCTTTGGTTCTCATAAATATTCGTTTTTAAATAATTATTTTAAGAGACAGCTTGATAATTTTTAAGGAAAGAGTTTCTCTCAATTCCATTAACTCATCCTCCTTGTATCCCCTCGGTTAACAAAGTTTTCTTTAGAGAAAATAATTTTTTGTGTGTATTATGAGTACGAGAACACTTTTCTCAGTCTATCCTTGATTTAAATTCTTCAAAATTTTTACCTTCTAACAAAATAGCTCTGGTGCTTGTTGGCTTCGTATATTCCCTGTAAATACTTGAGATATCTTGAACCTACTGTAAATATTTGAGATACTTTGTGGGTGCAATAAATCTTATCTTAGTTACTGGTCAACGGATTACGCCAAGGAGAAGTTTAAGAACAATAACTTTAATGAAAATTTACAATCTATGTCGTAATGTGAGACAAAAAATTGGAAGTGTATAATTTCTCAAAAGATGAAGTTGTTGAATTTACATTAATGCAAGAAAGAAATGAAAGCAAAACGCTGAAAAGAATTTTTATCGTAAATTTATTTTTTCTGCAAGAAATGCAAATAACGACTATAAAACTTTGAGCTCTGAGCCGAATGTATTTTTTTTTCGGGGGAAGGGAAACAAATGTCCCACAAACAGTTCATATAATTATAACACGATTTTTAAACAGTTTATCTATTAAAAGTAGTAGTTTCAACCAAATTATAATTTAAATGCTGAAGATTCGATTTAAATAACCACATTAGTGGCTTGGTAAATACAGAAATTAAAGCATTTTCGTTTCAATGTAATTCAAGAGATGAATTCTTTACAAAAATGTCACGTAGAAAACATAATTTTCTAATAGAGCATAAAAACATCAATAAATTAGATTAAGAGTATTATTATATGTCCGCATGTTTGCTTATTACTAAAAATACATTTATACAATAACTGAAACTTTTTATCAATGCTTGGGGGGAAAAAAGCTGGATTTTTGTTAGTAATAAAGTTATCATAAGAATTAACCTTGCTTATAATTTAAAATATTGATATTTTATAATGTGTGTGTAAATAAAGTGAGAGTAGCAATATTTATTTAATTTTAAAAAATAAAAAAATGTTCATTGTTATAAGAAAGGAGTACAATTTGTAGAACTAAATAAACTCAAACCCTGAATAAACCAATTTTTCCTTGATCCATCAATGAGATGAAAGCAATAGTGTCTGAGCTTAAACACTTATCTATAAGATTGTATTTTAAGAAATAACTGAGTATTCTTTTAGAATTTTTTCAGAACTAAAACAAAATTGATTTAATGCGATAAGGAGATAAAAGTATTCCAGGAAGAAGGACTCCTGAGGACATCTAACACAAAGAAAAAACGGAAAAAGTTAATCATAAAATAAGAGTAGAGAAAGTAGATATATGAAAGGAAGAAAAGGATAATATAAGAGAAGAAAATAAAAGGTCGCCGGACGAGTTCTGACAGATATATCTGAGTTATGAACGAGTGCAAGTTTTAGAGACTACAAAAACTATACAGTCACACTTTTTTTAAAGAAACTTAAATGTAATAAATGCGTCTATACTTCAGACTCAAGATTGAATTTGCAAAAAATATCGGTTCGGTGTGATATGAACTTCAAGTGGAGTTTATAAAGGATTTTATAGAAAACTATGTAGTGTTTTATAACGATTCTGAAGATTACACAAAATCATATTTTGTAACAATTCAACCCTGAATGAAGGTAGAAACGCTGACAAACAATCAAAAGAAAATCGATTTTTTGGAATCTCTTGTGTCATCATATTTTAATTGACATTCTAATAGAATTAGGAAATCACACTAAAGAAAGGATAAAAGTGAATGAATCATGTTATTCTAGTTGCAGACTGTTTGAAGTGTTATAGATTCTGGTTTCTGGTTCTGGTTCTGGCTCCATCCACTTCGAATGCATAGGGAGCAGGATTTAGCTGACGACCCCTTGCTGGTGTTGGATTTTTTGAGAGTGTAAGACGTCATGGACCTGGTCTTGCACTGCTGGCCAATGGGGGAATGCAACAACAACATAGGTTCTGGTGAAGATGAGTATGTCTATCAATCACTTCAAAACACTTGAAAGGATTAATTATTCAAAAATTTGTTGCATACTTCTTTTACTAAAAAAAATGTATTTATTTAATGTTATTCTCAATCAACTATATTTGCATATCTTTAAAAGATGGATTTATTTTATATACTTTCTCCTAATGCATTTCAATTGATAAAGTTTTCTTGATTCGGTTAAACTATTTTTAAACTTATTTGAGATTAACTCGAAAATAAAAGTTTTGACCCCCCCTCCCTCCCGTGTTTATATATATATATATAAATGCGTGATAAATTAACATATCTTCTACATATGTACGAGAAAAGCAATTGACTTACTCATTGCGAGATCTTCTGAACTATTAGACATACAGATTTGAAATTTGACTAGCGTGTTTCTTTCGATGAGTAGAGATCCGCTATGAATGGATTGTTTGAAAATTGACTCCCAAAGGGGGTTGAGAAGGTGCTATAGACAAAAATTCCTGTTTTTGAACTATTAGACCTATTTGTGGTAGGCATGTTTCTTTTGATGAGTAGCGATCCACACTAAGAACGAGTTTTGGGAAAATCGATTGCCAAGGGTAGAGGGGAGGGAAGAGCCTTATATATTTTTCATCATTATTTTATTTGCTAATTCGTTCTTTCCTAGCCATATAATTTGCAATTTACTTAAAATTATTCAAAATATTAATTAGCTTTTGATCTTACTGAATTTTCCTTAATCCATCTATCTCGATTGTTAAATTTTTCAATTCACCCGTGAAAGGAACGGGTATACCTGCTCGTATAAATACATTTATATTTCCATCTTTAGATTTGATGGTAATTAAGGCTAATTACTGAGTTTCCCTTACTAACGATTATTTACCTTACTGACTAATACATTGAACTAACGATTGTTTAAAATGTGATGGAACCCAATTATTAATTATTAAATATCAAATGTTTCAACAGTAAGTCTTGGGAAGGAAAGTTGAAAAGAGTTACTACATTACTAAACTGATATTGAAATCCAAATTACTTAAACTTTTACTTATATATTTAAGCGCGAACCACTCTATTACATTTGGAGAAAGATTGGTTAAATATGTCAATGAAGTACAGGTTTTTATTCGAAGTTAAATAATTTCCTTAAAAGTAATAGAAAAACTGCTTTATTGTAAACAATAAGGCTTGCAAAATTATCTTAAAATCTGCCGTGTTTTCCCCTCGAATCTGCTTTTAACTTCATTATTGAAATTGTTATTTTAATACTCACGATTTGTCTCGTTGTATGAATCCAACATATATAATTTATTCATTCATATTTTTTTCCGGTTAGAGGGATAATAATTCCATCATAGATGAAAGAAAATAATACACGCTAAGCACTATAAGCACTATAAAAAAAGTTAAAACAGAGATATCATAAAGTTAATTAAAAATATTACGAATGAATATATATATATATATATATTATATATATATATATATATATATATATATATATATATGTTACCGTTAAAATATATGATTCAGTTATTTCATAGTATAACTAGGTATTTCATGAAATAACTAGACAAGTCAGTTAAAGTATATAATAGATGAAAATTTCATACTTTACCTAGTTATTCTACGAAATAACTATTGATGGACCGTTGAGAGAGAGAGAGAAGTGAAAAATAAACAATTTTAAAGTTATTTTAAAAATTAATTGATCATAATCCCTATTGCAAATAATTAATTGATAAAAAAAATAAGAAAAAGCAGATGATACAATTTATTATTGCTCACATTTCTAATCTTAGTTAAACAGAAAAGAAAAACAAGAATATGTTATAAAAATAGTTATATTCAAATATTATCAAAAAGCACATGCTGGTAAGAAAGACTGTTGCTTCATAAAAACATCGTGTAAACTTTTTTAAACGAAAATGTAAAAGAATATTAATTTAAATTTTATGAAATATACCTTTATTTTACTTTTCATTATTTATTAGAGCAAGGATTGTTGTGATGACACTTTGAACTGCAATGTATATTATTTTTGAAAAAAGCCACTTTTTATTATTACACATTTTTTTTTACACGAGCATTTTTTAAATCCTTGCCCAGTGCCTCAACTTTGAACTGTTGCAACAAATCGAAGCGTTGTGTCAATATGCAGGACTTCTTTAATCGAAAATAATTCGTTTGAACACATATATTGAACTGAAATCTAGAGTACAATTGTTTTTTTCTGCCATTTCTAGTTCCTAATCGGAAAAATCCTTCCCGAAGCAGCTAGAACCGGTTCAAAGAGCTTTCGAGTGCCGTATTTTATACTTTAACGTTCAAGTAATGGTTATTCTATAGAATACTTAGTTAAATCGTAAAATTCAATAATTTTGTACACATTAACTGAATTATCTATTTATTACATGAAATACCAAGTTATTCTATGAAATAACAGATTTCATACTTTAACGGTAACATATACATAAAATTATGAAATGTGCAGCTGGAACTTCAACTATAAATTCATTGTCCACACAATCACATTCAGATCCAGTTCTTTTCGTTCTTGAAATGTTTGGGAATGATCCCTTTGAAAATGGGTAGGTGGGTAGCAGACGAGGGCTCAAAGAATGAAAAGGTCTAGGGGGCGGGCAAAAGCAACACGAAGATGTCCTTTGCGATCAACCGAACTGTGCTTCTCTTTCAGAAAGTTTGTAGGGGACGATATCATGCAAAAGGAGGAAACGGTTGAAAGAAATCCCTTAATACTACTCAAATGTGAAAGGTGAGTTTCTGCCCCGCTGTTTATTCAAAGGGTCCAAAGACTGCATGAAAGGGGGGGGGGGAATAAAGGTCACTTACCTTACTTACAAATTCCTGTAGAAATACTCTCGATGATTTTGAAAATATGTCCTTACAGCTGTTTTGCTTCTCTACTAGACTCCCCCCCCCTCTTTTTTTACAAATTTTGTCTCTCTTCACTTATTCTGTTAGCTCAAATACTTTTGCTTTTAACACATCTATCCTATCATATATTTTTATAAACCATTTTATTCTTTAAAATTCAGAGTATCAGATAAATGGACAATTTTTAACTTTGGAATATTAAATGGAAAATCAATTTTATTTTCAAATATAGAAGAAGAAATATAAGACGTACCATATCAATTTAAAAAAAGCGGGTCCATTTCGAATAGAAATGAATTATATAGCATACTAAAATATAGTTCCTTATACTCTTATACAGTCAGTGCATAAAACTAGATACTTTTTCGTTTGAAAATATGTTAAGAATATAAGTTTAGTCTTTTAGCATTAAGTGAAGACAACCTAAATAGCTTAGGCACTGGCATATTTAAGAAGAGTTGCTGAAAATATCTGGGAACACCTTGAAATACTAGAATTTTATGTAACGAAATTACATCTAGTTGTCTCTGACCCTCGAATTTTTTCACCTATCTAGAAAAAAACTCCCTCTGTTATTAATCTTTCTACCCTGCTGAAAAAGCTACTTTTTGTCTGGTTTGATTTTGTTTTAATGGATCTATTGTAGTTTTGCTTATATTTATTTAAAGCAATAACAAATAGTTTTAAAAAACTTCATTTCGTTTATTTTGTGTTCATTAATGAAGACAACAAATTTTACGTGCTTTTATAGCATTCCCGGTTTTTTTTCTTGCCACTTTCCTTTTGGAAAATTCATAATCAGATCGAACGATCTAGTTGGCGCCAGCTACATACGGCCCCTCATGAACTAACGGATATTTTCATCACTTGTACGATGTTGAGGAAGATTATATCTTTATATGTTTTTGCAATTGTAAGGGGCCCACACCTTTTTTACATATGATGTTATATGTGTTGCAATTTTCAATAAGTGGAACATAAATTTGTATTTAACATGTAAGCTGTTTGAGTTAAAGTAAAAATTAAAAGAATCAATCTAACGGCGTCATTAATTTAAGAACTTACCGAATGGTGTTGTTACTCTCCCTACCCTAATCCAGCATCTTCTTCATATAAGTAGTGTTAAGGATTAAAAACCGTAGGAAGTAATAAAATTTTTTAATTAAAAACTTATTACGTCATTTCTGTTATTCTTGATAAATTCTTCACAAATAAGATTTACACAGTACTCATTTACATACTTCTTATAAGGAAAAGTCGAGCATGCAACAGCTTGTATGCGCTTTTCGATTTTTCTCTGGACTACATTCCTTGTATCCTCCCACTTTTAGGATGATACATTTTTGATTTTTTTCCTATTAAAAACAGCAATTTAGTCTTTATTATTTCTGGGAATTTTTTTCTTCCTAATACTCCTGTTAGGTTAGATCACTTTTTTAGAAAAAGATGCATTTGTATAGGTTGTTCTGATTGTAAGGTTTTGCAATAAAAAAAACCGTTTATTGCAGCCTGATCAATTATGTTGCAAAATAAACACAGATACCTAGTTGCTCTTTTTCATGTATATGTTACCGTTAAAGTGTGAAATCCATTATTTTATAGAATAACTGTATATTTCATGAAATAACTAGACAAGTCAGTTTAAGTATATAAAATTATTGAATTCGACGGTTTAACTAGGTATTCTATGGAATAACGATTACTTGATCGGTTAAAGTATGATATACGTCTCACGAAAATTCTTTGAACCAGTTGTAATTGCGTTTAATCAATTTCGAACCACTTATAGTTGTTAGCTCGTGTAAAAATTTTTTGTAATAGTAAAAAGTGTGCTTATTTCAAAAATAATATGCAATGCAATTCAAACTGTCATCACAGCAATCCTAGCTCTAATAAATAATGAAAAGTAAAATAAAGGTTTTTCATAAAATTTAAGTTTATACAATGTTTTTATGAAGCAATAGTGTTTCTTACCAGCATGTATTTTTAGAAATAATACTTAAATATAACTATTTCTGCAACATATAAAATTATTTTCTTCCCTTTCTGTTTAATTAATATTAGCAATATGAAAGAAAAATAACAAATTGTATCATCTGCTTTTCCTTATCATTTATCAATTGATCATCCGCAATAAGAATAAAATGTATTTTTCGAGAGATTTTAGCTATTTATAATCAAATTAATAAAATAACTTTGAAATTATTCATTTTTCACTTTAATGCTCTATCATTAGTTATTTCATGGAATAACTAGGTAATGTATGAAATTTTTCATCTATTTTATACTTTAACTGACTTGTCTAGTTATTTCATGAAATACCTAGTTATTCTATGAAATAACTGAACTATACACACTTTAACGGTAACATATCTACACGGTAACTAATCTATCAATACTATCTATTTCTACTTTAGTTTCATTGTAATAAAAAATTGCATCTGTGTTTTTCTTTTCTCTTCTTTCTCATTAAAAAATTTCGATTCGTGGTGCATAATTCAAAATAGGATTGTTCATTTTTTCTTTGTTGCCACATATGAAACAAGAGATATATATATCTGCTTTAAAAACAAATAATAAAGAGAGAGTGTGTGTGTGTGTGTGTTTTTACGCCGCATTAAATGTAATAAGAGGTCTATTGTCAACGGACCAAGTAAATTTGAACCTCGGTCAAGTGACGAGGATGACACCTGAGCCGGCACCTTCCTCTCCTAACTACAATACCCCACTAAAGGAAGGACATTGAGCCTCGACAGATTTAACGTGTATCGGGCCCTTCTAGACGGCGGGTCTTCAGTGGCACCCGGACTTGAACCCGCGACATTTCGGTTCCGATTTAAAATATTAAGGAATGTATTTCTTAAGTATTGACTAAAACTTATAAGGAATAAGCGTTTTTATTTGATATTTTGATAAGGGGTTCATTGATAACTAATTTTTTATTCAATAATTCCTTTGAATGGATACAATCGGGAAAAAATTACATTTATCTGTACTTTAGGGATATAGGTCGATTAGACCCAGTCATGCAAGATGTCATTTCTTATTATTAAAGAAAAAAACTGTATGAATTAAGGAAATTTATATATATATATATATATATCTACTTTAATAAAACATAAAAAGTAAAATATCATAACTAAAACACATGGGAGCTATTATGAAGTACATTACAGAAATGGGTCGATTAGACCCTATCAGGTAAAAAGTTAATCTAAAATAGTCTGGAGTTTTTACTAATGCTTGCTATTTATTCTCAGTGAAAAGGTTAAACAACTTTTTGCTTACTGCCTACACTATACTGCTGCTTGCTTTTACCCTCTGTATAACTATTTAACCAATTATTTATTAGTATAATTCTATTTTTATGATATATTCTACGTCTAATGATATATAATAAGCTACTCTACCTTCAGATGACATTTCAAGCAATAATATACAACAGAAGCTTAAGAAAATCAAAGATATGGAACTCATAAACTTTACTTTTATTAATTTATATAAATTAATCTGGTAAATCAAATGTGATTATAAAATTAAATTAATTAAATGATCATATAATTAACTGTTATTATTAATAAAAAGAATTAATCTTTCCGATAATATCTCTCCGCTAATTTTTCTTGTGTTGGTGATCCCAAACCGTGATCGCAGGGACGTTTTAAGACTCTTTGAGGCCCCTACGCCTAGAGAAATCTTAAGAATTTTCGAGACCCTAGGCCCCTATGCGAAAGTAGACCTTACCTGAGATCTTTAAAATTGGACAATATATAGCAGGGGTGGTGAACCAGTGGCACGCGTGCCATCAATGGCACGTGACACAATATTTTGGGCACGCCTGCGATCAAAATGGTTTGCATTTTATTTCAAAATGACAAAGTTTACTATGAAGTATTACGAACTAACACGAGTGATAGGTCGCGAGGCGGCGGGAAGCATACTCGTTTGTTATTATCTCGCCTTAGTTATATTGCAGACTACGGTTGCTTATGGTGCAAAATTTGTCTAAGTCAATTTCGTTGACACAATTGTATTTTAAAGTTTTTGTGTGTGTTATATTTAAGATTTTTAACTGTTATTTAACATGTCTAGTTCAGCAAAAGAACAAAAAGTGCAAGATAGTAAGTGTAAGTGTTTGGAACAGTAATATGCGGAACATCGTTTGTAAAACGGCATTTTGAAACAAATCACAAATTCTCTTGTTAAAAAAGTGAACCATAGCAAAAATAATGAATTGCTTAGAAACCATTTGGCAGATGACTCCAATTCAACATACATTCTACTAAAAGTAATATCTTACAATCCTAATATAAGTTATTTGTCAATCTGCAACAACAGACGTCACACTAATGCTATTTTAATTAGAATTACACGTATAACTGAAACATTTACAACTATACAGTACAAAGGATATTTTTTCGTTCTAAATAGTTTTGAGTTGTTGGTATTTAGTTTATTATTTTCCCAATAATTACAAGTCAAAATTATTTGACGGCACGTTTATACCTCATTAAACACTTCTTAAGAAAAAAGGCACGTTGATCCATAAAAGTTCGCCACCCCTGGTATATAGCATGCATTGTCAAATACTCGTTTAAACGGTAATTTGAAACAAATAAATGTACACGACTCACAACCTAGGCACAAACCGGCTCGACCGATAACTGCATTTCGTGTAAATGAGTTGAATGATTGCTTATGGCAGCGTTTCTCAAACTGTGAGGCGCATGCTATCCAAGTAAGGGTGACTCGAGCATATTGAAAAGTCGAAAATAAAATAGTTAAAATAAGTATCAATTTATTGAAAAGAAGTAAAAAAAGTTCATTCTGACAAAATGTGTAATAAAAATTAAATACACATTTACATTGATATAATATACTTATAAATGTATCAGTACTTTTTAAAGAAATTTTTTAATAAGTAATTTATCAATATTAAATTAAAAACAAGTTTAATAATTACTAGTACCTCTCATGGGCTTGTCATGTACAAAATGTATCACTTATCTTGATTGTTTGCATGATTTATAATTAAAGTCGTAGTAGCTTTAGCATCAAAGTATATTTTTATTGTGTTCAATGCTTATTGTATGGGGAGGAGGGCGCGATGAAAATTGTGATTGAAAATTGGGTCGCAAATATTCAAACTGATAAGCACTGGCTTATGGTTATTATACTTAGGACTAGACATGGACACCGGCCATCACATAATAATTCAGCCTTACCACTTTTGCCAGTTGACATGTAGTTTGAAATTCTCTGTTTTTCGGAGAATATGTACGGGAATAATATTTGGACCAAATTTATCCGGATCATGATCTTATTAAGATAGACTCAAAAATGAAACGAGGCCTCCACCGAGTGTGAGGGCCTGGGCCCGGCCCAGTTGGCCTATGCCTTAAGACGTCCCTGCATGATTGTAGTATTATATTTAAAAAATAATAAGTTCCTTCAAACATCCTTCGGAAAAAATATACTCTCTTATTAAAATCTTAAAATTTTATTAATAAAAAATCAAATTATATGTGCTTAAATATATCTTTTTTTAAAGGAGAAGTAAGAAAAGAAATATTTGTGTGTGCTATATTTAATGTTATTAAATTAAATTTTCAAGATAACAGAACAGTAATTTTGAAAACTAAGTACAATAGTAGATGAAAAAAACAATTTCTAGCAAAAAGGACCTCGGTAGTCAATTATTGAAATACATTTAATTGGCTGAATTTTAATTAATGTAATGAAAGAACGTCAGAAATAAACTCGAAATTTATCGAATTAAATTATGAGGCCTGAAATGAGATCGAGTTCTTTAAAAATGAAGCATTATTTTTTCACAATCTATCATTTCCTAAGAATCCTCTAAAAATCATTAATAATTTTACTGGTAATTACTTGATACAGAACATAAAACATGTTTAAAAATTTTTTTTACCATCGCCTAAAGTAAAAATCGCGTATCTTTTCTTTCGGTACGATCCAACGAGGCGCCACCTAGAGTTATTTTTCTGAATTACTCTATTGATCTAAATTTCAGTAGCCAAAACTCGTATTCATTCTCTTTCATAATCTTCTCAAATTTTTTTGCATTATAAGTGGTTTTAGGTTTTGAAAGAAGAGAAAAAGTTATTGAATTTCCCAAAGTACATTTATCAGAATTTCCTAATCAATAATGAAAAGTTTAATTCGACGACTTTCAAAGCATTTCAAATCCAAATATACATTAAAAAAAAAAAAGAATCAATTATTATTCAGATTTTTGTTATGATAATTTTTTACTTTGGCATACTCCACATAAAACTAAAAAGACACCAAAATAATTTTTACGATTGAAATATAGGAATACTATTTAAAAATATACTAAGTCACCAAAATTTATTGAATATAATCTCAATTAAAATTGATATGAAAAGTTTTAGTCCAGTTGCTCTTAGATTGTGAATCCCTACTTTAAAAAAAGCACCATTTTATCTTTAAAGTACTACTAGTGAAATGATGAAAAAGCAGATTTTGTCAAAAATACGGATAAACCACTTATACTATTAATTGACAACTACACAAGCAAGATGACAAGTGCAATGGCTATGCTAAAAGAATCCTTATTTTAAATTAATTATATAATTAGTACGTTACATAGCCATTTTAATCACAAATTTGTTATTATATATCTTTAATTTTTGGAAGGTAAAATATGAGCAGATTTTGCATTCAGCTTATTAGGCATGTATCAGAAAAGTTTTTGTGAAAGTGGGAGTGTGGCTATTTTTAATTTATAATAATAATTTATTTATTATTATAATAATATTAAAGTACTAAATAAAAAGATATAATTAATTTTTACCTGATCATTAATAAATCATTCCATATTATTTGATTTAACTAGTAAATTTCTTTTTTAAAATTTTTAGTATATTGTTCCAAATAATATATTTATATATGTGAAATATGTTGTTTATATTTTGTTTTATCCTATCTGAAGATATATATCATTCTTTTTGCTTTTTCCTACAAAATCAGTTACATCTTTGAAAAATAATAACGTTAAAAATCACATACCATAAAAATTGCTTAAAAACTCAGCATGACTCATCCATATTAAAACTGGAAATCCTTGGGGGGAAAAAATGTCATTTACTTCCATAGAATTAAAAATGAAAAATCGTTTACTTTAGGAAAAGAACTCCAGTTTCCTCAAATTTTATTATTTTTTTCAAGTATAATATAAGAATTTCTTGAAATTTCGAGAAGGTTTTTTTTTTATCCTATATTTATTATATATGAAAATATATATAACTACTTCTAATGCATCATTTCCAGTAATGACGTGGATAACGTCGAAAAGGTAGGATAGCGTTATATACATAAAACCTACTTAAAAGAATTTGACGGATCTCAATGGATAACAAATTGTCATTTTTTTGCGTTAAGTGAAATAAATACTTCGAAAATCTTTTAAGAAATAAGGCAGAAAAAAATTACTTCGTTGTACCTCAGATATTACAGTTTAATTGATAACTTTTCTTCTTTTGCTTTTTAACCTTTCCTAGAAGATGTAAAAAAAAAATAAATAAATAAAATTCAGCACATGTATCATGCATTAGACACAAATCGGAAACATCATTCATATTAGTCCATTTAGACAGACTAGATGAAAGAAAGCAAATATCTACTTTTCGTCGCTTTCGTATCGAATACAAATTAGCAACTTCATTCTAAGTAGTCTGTTCAAACCTGTTCTTTTTAATAGTGAATTTTCAAGGAATCGAAACTATTACTAAGTTATGACGACTATAATTTAGATCTAAATCATTAACTGGTAAAAATAATTGCTCCGATTTTATTTTTCCTAATGATGGGGTGTAATTATTTCTCTAACTATATATAATTATATATAGTCAAACTATATAATTCTCATATAGTTTGAATTAATGTAATTTCTTCAGACATATTGAAAAGCAATTTTTTAAAAAATATAACTAAGAAACAACACTTTTTCAGCTATATTTACTTTTTTTAAACAAAATTCTACATTTTTCAAAGGGAAAACAGATTTTTTTCACTTCTAAAAATATGTACTAATACACTGTGTTTTACTATCAGTGGCGTACGCAAGGGAAGGGGGTTCACCCCCTTCCCTTGCGTATACGCTCTACTGATTATCACCACATTTCGCATACATATATTTCTAAGAACAAAATAGAGAAATATTAAGGATTAACTCTCCTCTCTCTCTCTACTCACTTTAATTGAACTTATATGCAATCAGAAATGAAATGAAAACTCTTAATGGTTTTCATTTGGCATAAAGTTTATATTATTTTCAATGATTAGTGTTCTCTTCAGAGCATATTATTACCTCGCATTCTTTGGAAACAGGCTGACTCTTAAAATAAATATTTTTCGACGAAATACTATTTTCTTTGTATTTTTACTTTGCACGAATTTCATAAATTAATAAAAGTTTTGAGGCTGGGAAATTTTCTGAAAGGGATAAAAAATATATGAAAAAAAATTGATGACGCAGCAGAGAAATTCTTATTTAATTCATCTTAATTTAATTTATTAGTGAGGAATTTTTTTTATAAATGAATGTGCTCAAGAGACTATTTTAAATCAGTAAGAAAAGGATAACTAATTTTATTACATTTATCAGGGATGATAATAATTTGCAAATATGACCTGTTCTGCTTGTGTAATTTAATCTAGGTATCGATTTGAAAATAATATAATTTCATTTGTTTTTAGCGATTGATTTGTACTTATATTTCAAGAACCTTGCTGTCTTCTTTTGAAAATTTTTGAAATAAAATGTTGTAGCTTAATATATTCTTTTATTCACAGTAAAAGAAAGTTATTTTTTTACACAGGAAGACCGAGCTTATCCAGGAAGAATTTAAAACCTTTAATCTCGAGAAAACTATCACCTCAACAAGCCGATGAGGGATACACATATATTCATACATATATCCAAATAAATAAATAAAAACATAGTACATACACATGCTATAACTAGCCACGTGTAGAATATATACACACACACCTATTATATCAGAACATTACCCGTATATACATATTTAAAAACCAATCTACAGAGAAAAAGGCATTTTACAACAAAAAGTAATTTACAAATATTAAAAAACAACAAAGACACAAGCAAGGAGAAAAAAAACTTGGGCCCCAAGAATTGAACAAAAAAATATCGTTTTTAACCAGATATTTTATGAGCGTGGTTTTGAACAAGTAAGCAGCTTAATGAATAGACTTATTTATGAGACGTGATAACCAAAGTTCTTCGGAGGAATTCATAACTTTAATTAAATCACAGTCATTTGTAAGAACGCAATTAAAAGCATAGTGGTCAACAGAATTTCAAAGACAATGATAATTGTTTTTATTTTTAAATCATATAAGTGTGAGAAAAGCGGTCCACTCACACATGGTTAGTTAAAAATTTTGAATCGAATCTTGAACATAGATAAGGTTTCGATCATTAGCTCTTGGTCTACAAGCTAGTGAGTTAGAGGGTAGACCAAAAACAACCTCCCAGTTTCTAAGAAACTTATCTTTAAAAACACGGTAAACACAAGAGAAATAAGGCTGAAACACTCCTCCATCTAGGTTCTTTTCTTCACTACTAAAGAAGTTGCTAATTTTGCATAATAATAAGAGTTGACATTGTTTATAAGTTATTATTTTTTAACTCAGGATAAATAAAAAAACTCGTGATGAAGAGAGAGAGAGAGAGAGAGAGAGATTAAATTAGCCTTAACTGAATTTAAATATTTGGACATTAGAATTGCTCGAAAAGAAAAGAAGATAGACTATCAGAATAAATATGATTTTTTGTATTATTATATACTTTACTCTCCAGACGGAGAAATCGATAGCAGATATCTCCGCCTGGAAAACAATATTAAAATGGTTATGCAAAAAAAAAAAAAAAAACGTTATACAGTGTTTCCAGGAAGAAGATGTATACCACGAATCCAGTTTCATAATTGGGATACGTCTGTGTACACCTCTCACTCAAACAGCCCGTAGTAAAGATTTAAATTAAGAATTCTAAAGGTTGGGAGGATTAATTGTACTCAAGGAAATACAGTTATTTATGGAAATGATATAAGTAATGTTTAAATAGCAAAGAGACTCCTACATCTCTAAATCTGAAAGCTTAGCTTCTTTTTTCTGGAGTTAAACTTATACATATTGGAGCTGCTAAAGTATACATTGGAGGAGTTTGGTTGGCCTTTGTAATTTTGAAGATCTACCACAGATTCTTTTACCATAAATTAGTATGGATTGAATAACTGTTAAATGCTAGAATTTTAAAATGTTACACAGGGAACTATTTTGGAAAAGTAATTCGACTAAAATACTAATAAATATTTTTAGCAGAAAAATTGGTCGTGTTAGCTGCTTCTTGATGTAATTAGTTGGCTTCCTATCAGATTTATTTCGTGCATGAATATTTACACATTGTAATTTTTTTTATACATTACAAATTACATTAAAAATTAAACATGAAAAATTACTCATCATTAATTTATTTTAACATTAGAAAGTACCATTATTATATAATTTTTTTCATTGCATATGACACTCATGAATAAGGGAAGAGACACCTCTGAAAAACAGTATCTCATTTTCAATATACAGCTCAAAGGGCTCAACAAACTACACTGGTGTGCAAAAATTAAGGACGAAGTCGAAAAATTAACGTATCAGCTGAACGAAGAGGCAGAGCGGACAGAAAGACCAATCAGGAGATTAAGTGAGGGGATGTACGGTACCACATGCGCAGATATGCAGGTAGACGTAACGGGGGAGTGTCTGAGTAGTAAAACATGTTGTCGGTGTAAGATTAGTATTTCTGGCAAAGAGATTGCACACCGTATAGCAGTTAAAATCACACCGAGTTGCTGCCTCAGCGAGAAATGGCGAATAATCAATCTGTTAGACGACATCTGGATTCTTTTACCCGAGGATGAATCATTGGGAAGTTGGAGGAAGGTCGCAGTGTGACAAGTTCGGAATTGCTCACAGCATCGTTTCACGACTTTGGAGACAATTTCAAACTACAGGAACAGCTATCCGGGGGTTCAGTAGTGGTCGTCCAAGAGGAACCACACCCGCAGATGACCGGTATATTGCCTTACAGGCCAGAAGAAACAGGCGGCAGACAGCGGGGGAAATCGCTAGACACACGACACAGGCGACTGGACGACCGATATCGCGTTTTACCGTGGCCAGAAGACTGCACGGTGGTGGTCTGTTTGCACGACGCCCTGTATGGTGTGTACCTCTAACGCCTGCCCATAGGAGAAGGCGTTCTCTGTGGTGCCGGGAACACCGGAATTGGAGAAACAATAAATGGGGACGAGTACTCTTTACAGATGAGAGCAGATTCAGTCTGAGTAGCGATTCTCATCGCATACTCATCTGGAGAGAGCGGGGAAGCCGCAATCTTCCCTCGAACATCATTGAAAGGGACAGGTATGGAGGTGGCGGTGTTCTCGTTTGGGGAGGCATCATGCTTGGTAGTCGTACAGACCTTCACATCTTCGACGCAGGTTCAGTCAACGGGACCCGTTATTGTAACGAGATTCTTCTTCCATATGTGCGTCTTTTTAGAGGCGCTATGGGTCCACAGTTCCTTTTCAAGGACGACAATGCACCATGTCATCGCACAGTAGCTGCCCAACAGCTCTTAGAGAGTGAGGATATTGAACGTATGGATTGGCCGGCACGATCTCTGGATCTCAATCCCATCGAGCATGTATGGGATTTTCTAGAGAGACGCTTGGCAGCTCGTACCTTACCACCAGTAACGATTCCGGAGCTTCGATTGGCGCTGCAAGATGAATGGGCAGCAATGCCTCAACAACTCATTGACACCCTCATTCTCAGCATGGGCAGACGCTGTGAAACCTGCCTAGCAGTCAGGGGAAATCATATCCCTTACTAAAGACCGGATATTTCTTGCTGGACACCCATCACAGGGATGTTTCGGCCTTCAGTTGCATTGCGCTCCATGCTACTTTTTCAATAAAGCTTCTTTTTATCCCTCTGATTTCTCTTTTAGTAAGTGTTGCTTACATTACTCATGTCCTTACGTATTGGGGATCTTACGGTATTAAATGTGTTGATTTGGAATGCCTTTGTACAAAGTTATATTGAAAAAACCGTCTCGTCCTTAATTTTTGCACACCAGTGTACAAGATTAAAATAAAACAAAGATAAATAAAATAAAATAAAATAAATAATAAACTCTTGTCTAGCCGAAGGTAAAGGCACTGATTTGCTACTTAGAATTTTTAAGTTTAAAGAACACGTTAAATGGTTCACCCGTAAAATCTATGCATAATAATCAATCATCGGAGCTTTCACTTATTTCAACTAGTTGAAAATTTTTCTTTTCTTTTTTTACTAAAGAAAACGATCTTCCGTAAACTGATTGAAACAAGGTTGAATAATTTTTTTAAAAAAAATTCATTCCTTAAGGGTATTTAGATAATAATTACAAAAACATTTTAAAAAGGATTTACACAATTATATCGGATACGAAAGAAGAAAAGTACTTTCCCTAATGAGAATTCATTATTTTAAAATAATAAGACAAATGTTTTCTTATCGAATTTGTATAAAGAAAAAATTATTAATTAGCTTAGTAATAGTTCTTCGGAATTTTTATATACTCAAATTAGATATCTAGAGAAATTATATTTTTATGTTTCAATTAACAATAAAATAAAATAATTCTCTAGAGAAGTAAGATATCATTGCATTAAGTATATGCGGGGATAAACGATTCTTTAATATTTTGTTAAAAATACTTTTGATCTAAAATTTAAGAGAACTAAATGAAATAGTGTGTGGTTGAGATTATATTTGAAAATAAGTTTTTTTCCTTATAATCCTTTTAATTACGTTACATACCAATGTACCTTTTAAACAAACAGAGTTAAGTATTTGGTGTATCTGTTTTCAAAACATTCTAAATTACAGGACAGTAAAAAACGCAATATATATCTCTTTAGAGTATTTTTCCTCTAAGTTTTGAAAGAATGGGATCATACAATTTATGTGAGAATAATGATTATTTTATATGTTCTTCTCATTTTTAATTTACAAAAGTTCTGAGAATGACGAATTAATCTTCTGGGCACTTAATTCGAATTAACCTTGATACACACACAATCTAGGCCCTTTTAATCATAAAATATACAACATATAAGCCTAGAGGCCCTCGAAGATAAAGGGATGTCATATCTTTTAGCTGTACATTATTTTACCTAACTTCTAAAGTCTGCAAAGGCTTTCGATCCTGGATTTAATCAAGGAAAAATAACATCTTTTATTAATCTATTCGAGAAATATATCAAAGAGAAGTTCTGCAGGAGTGAAATGATTCTTCTGAAAAGCAGGAAATGTTGCAGAAAATGGATTATCACCCCTTTTATCGCTGTGTTTTATTCAAGTTAACAGAAACCTATATCCTCGACAATCTAATGGCGAATGAGAAAGAACTCGATTCTCTACGATCAGTGCTATTTCCAATATGGAAGCAGGGATAGGTCAAGGCAACAACGAGGGATCGTATAAAAATTACATGCATTAAAAAATCTGGGATGCTATGTGGGTTTAATTTAATGAAAAACACAAAGCACTTGAAGACTGAATGTAAACGTAAGTTAAATTTATGAAAGATTAGGGGGGGGGCATCAACAAAGGGACTGAGGACTATTAACGTAATAACACACTTAAAATGCCTCTATATTCTTTTATTTTGATCACTGTTTGTATATTCGTTATTTCCCCCAAAATATATAAAATGATATTAATAGATAGATAACATTTATAGATAAAATTTGGCCGGTAATAAATTTGTAGAAAAGTTTCATGAAAAATGAAATCGTGAAATAAGAATATTTAAATGTAAAGTCATTATAGGAATTCCGTTAAAAAATGCTTATGTTAACAATTTATACCTACATCGTAGATGACAAGTAATTACAGAGAGTTGTAAAATTGAGAGATTGAATAATTGATTACTAATGTCGCTTTTCGAAACTTCTGTGACGAACCTCGTAATTTAGAATTATGGTCAAGCGAGATGAGGACGATATTTAAATTGGTAAACCTACGTAAGGACTCGACAATTCTAACATATCTCGACAGATTTAACTATGAATTAGCCCCTCAAAATGGCGGGGTATCGGAAATTAAAGTTACAACTCGACAGAAACAATGCCGGCAACGAGTCCTTAACTATGATCTGTTGACCACCCTTGCTATACCGACCACTGAGAGATAAATTTTAGTAACTTCTATACAAATAATGAACAACTACCATTTTACGAAAAAAATTACTAAAAAGAAAACAGGCATAATTTTGAATTATATTTGATAATTAATTATTATTCTAAGTTATCCAAAGGGCAAGGAATCACAAGCATAATTTAATGAATACTAATTGTCAGATAACAGCTTAAAAATTACGGATACCAAAAAATTAATCAAACAGCCCTTCATTATAATGCTAGATATTGATAGGAATTTTATATGCACTAAGCAAATTCGAATGACAGTTACCCAAATCATTTCTGAGTTCACAATATGAAATTTATTCACATTTACACAAAACGAGCAATATATACTCATTTTGTGTGGATGAGTGTACACACACATTGCTACATACTCATTGTTTCAGTATACTCATTCGAACAAAATTACAATGTTTTGTAATTAATGCTGAGGCACTGGAAGCAAAATGTTTGATGATTTTTGTAAAGAATGAAACCATCTTAAGGAAATATATTTCATCAAAATGATTAATTTGTTTATCTTTAATGAGATAAATTCTTATTTATTTCAAATGAATATATGTTTGCACATACATAGTAACAAAATATAAATTATTTCAAAGCATTGCATTTTAAATTACGCACGGATTTACTGTACATTCATTTTACAGAAAATAACACATTTCAGAAAATGCTCAGCAGCAGTATTTTTGCATTTAATAATTTACTTCAGATATAACAATTAATTAACTGGGCACTTTCAAGTATGTTTAATTATAATGATTATTTAATCGATCGAATAATCAATATCCCGTTTCTTCAGATAAAAGCCGTTGAACTGCATTTAGAAAATCTCAACTAATTTGTAACATTGATTTAAGTATCATTTATTTACGCTTTTACGTATTTATTCATCATTTACTTTTAACATACATTATTAATTTTGCTTTGCTTTACTTGAACTTATACTTATTAAGTACTTATATATTGTGTTTTCATTTTTTTCATTCTGTATCTGGATTTATAAATGTAATTTGATTAGTAAGCCCCTAAAATCGAATATTTAACGCCATACGAGTAAAATTTTACTATGCGTACGATTCCTATTGAATATGCTGCTTCTGAGCCCATGATTTTGTAAACAATGAGCCTGGCATTCCGAATATTTTGGATTGTATCTTGTTAAGTAGTAATGCATTATTGATACGCCCCCTCTTGCAGATGAAAATCTTTCTCGACAACGAATTATTTCATGCTCTCATTCTAGACTAGTTTACTCGACAGGGAAGCTATTAGGGCTGTAGGTAGCCCCTACCATCCACATCTGTTGAGTAAGCAGTTCAAAGTTACCGTTGACTTCAGTCTTTAGTGAATTTTCTCAGAAAATTTCGTTTTAAAACATTGGTCCTCAAGAACTATTCTTTCTTTCTACAATCTAGTAAATTGTACACATGTTGAATTCTATAAGATATTTATTCATGATATATATATATATATATAAGTGTTACATTTATTTTTATTATTTTTAAGGTAATTTTTTACAAATTTTTAATTGTAAATTAAACAAATTCAATCGTCTTTCATTAGAATGTCATCGTACAGCTATCTTTTGACTTGACTATCATCACGAGTTGCAAAAGACTTTTGAACATATTCTCATATTTGTTTGATCATTATAATAACATCAAATTTATCTCTTTTTCAAATTCCTTCTCATAAATTAGTCGATATGAATAAAATATATTTGAATACCTTTCGCAGCTTGTTAGTGTAGCTTTAAAAATTATTTTAAATTCCAATTGTTACTAGTGATTAAAATTAACAATTTAATTTTAGAGTAACATAACTAACACACTTTGTTTATAAAGATTGTAATATTAATTAAACTTGTTATATTAACATTTGATACTTACTTTACAATTCTGGGTAATTAATTAAATAAACACACATTTACAGCGTTTATTTGTTTCGATATTAAACATAAGTTTCACGTCGTGGAATTAAGTATTATACTTGATTAATATTTGTAATGAAACTTTGAAAAAAATTGTTCGAAATATTGTAGGAATTCGACAAAAGAAAAAAAAATGTTGGAATAATTCGAGAGGATTTTTGAATATTCGAATTATTCGAACATTTTTCTTAAACAATGTTTTTAAAAATTCATGCAATTTCCATTTCTGCATAACACTCAGTTTAGTGTATAATCAGTTTATATTTTAAAGATTCTCCTTTATTTAATGTACAAGGAATAAATTTCCCAACTATTCGTATAATTACTTTTCATGTTCCTTTAGTTTTTAGAATGCATGAATACTGGAGTCTAGTCGCCTCTTCAATGTTTAGTATACATTTCCTCGTGATAATATTTTCGTCATTTGTTTCAACTTTGTCATATCAGTAGCTGTTACAGTACAGTATTAAAATTTCATTATTCTAAGAATTTTTACCTTGATCCCTTCATTAGTAAAGTAGAAGCTGTATATTTTCTCACGGAAGCTATTATCGGTCATTGCTTATCTCCGTTGTAAAAAAAAAAAAATGTGTCCCCGAAGAAAAAAATAACTTTATCTCTTTCAACTATAAAAATAAAACTCTGCAATAAACAATATCTAATAAATAAGCTAAAAATAATGTAATGTTAAATAGTAATTAATAATTAACTTAAACATATCCTTTAAAATAAAATTTCTTATTATTCAATTGCATATCTAAATTGTAACCGATAGTGCTAAGCTAATCGATGCAATTACTGTTACATATATATATATATATCCATAGTAAAATAACATTAAAATACATTACAATAAATAAATTAAGTTAATATAATAGTATAAAATATTTCTTTTAGCACGTTAGTTATATAAATTTCGGAATGTTTTAAAATATAGACTAGTAAGTAAAATTATTCTTTCTTTTAAGTTATTTATACAATCAGATATCTAATCTATTTGGTTACAGTTATTGAAATTTATATGTAAGGAAAATGTAAAAAAAAAAGGGAAATAATTTACATAAATAAACTAAAAAAAGAGAGAGAGATTCTGACGCATGTTCTGGACAATATGAAAGATTTACGATTTTTAAGGCCTTTTGATATTTTTTAAATTAGGGCTAAATACTCTCGCCAAAGTCAATATGAATAAAATACAACATCATTGAATCCATGGTAAACGGAGCTTATACAGAAAATTATTTTTTGAAGTGTTTAGTAATAAAGCATTTTTAATAATAGTACTTGTGCATACTAGCTCCTGTTTAATTGTCTATAAGTATAAATTAGGCCTTATTTACTTTCGTAATATGATTAAAAATTTTCTTAAGTTAAATTAAATTAAATAATTTGTAAAACTTTGTTTTAAGAATAATAGAATTTTTCCTTTCAAAATTAAACCCACTGAGACTACAAATGACAATATTAGTTTGCCTGGATAATGGCATTATCTCAATCATTGTTGATTGACACAGTTGTAATAAAGCATAGATGGAAAGTGAAAGCTTGAGTAAGATTGTATTGTAACATTTAGTGCATTTTATTTCAACCCCTAGATACCAGGCCAGAAGAATAACCTTATATATATATGGTTATTACTAAAATGAACATATTTTGTTGCTGTTTCTAATGCCTCCCGATTGACGGTGTCAAATCGAAGCCCACAAAATTCATCATGACAAGGGACTAGTTTTATGTCTAGCGTTAGCCACAGCCGTGAGCACCTTGCAAGCAACAGTACGTGTTGACTCGATTCCACCCCAATTATAAGGAAGAACACCCTGGGGGTGGTCAGGGGGCATTCACACATCTCTTTCCCTTCCACCATCCTCTTTAGAAAACTTGTATCTCGACGGATATTTAGAGTGGCACCGTGCAGCACAGGCACTGTGCATTTACAAACATCCATGACTTTTTCGGGATTCAAACCCAGGCCCTGCGGCACAACACTATACCGTCTGGAAGGCTGCAACATTATTCTTACAAGATGCTAACACACCCATTAAAGTATCCCTCAACTCACTTTGTTTTGCTCAAATATATTTTTATGAAAAATTTATGTACACTAGAACGTCGTTTATCCGAATCAATTGGGACCGGGCACCGTTCGGATACACGATTGTTCGGATAACCGAAAATCGCATGTGATCCATGCAGTATATGAAACCGGACACTATACGAATATTGGAAATCATCACAGGCGGGAAACGTGCTTGAAGAAAAAGCAAAATAGGTGCAAAATGTCACAATTTTATCTTGATTGTGAAAAATAATCTCTTATTTTTCGCTGTACCATTGTACACCTTCGTGTTTTAACTGCAAGGTCTCTGATTCTCTTGAGAAGCAGTAGCTGAGTAGGACAGCATTCTCATGGTTATTCGTACCACTCCATAACTGTCTCTAACGCAAAAAACGAGTCAGAATTTGATTCACCCTTGCTACTTTCTTTGTTGTTGTTGTTGTCCTCGTCTTCATCCGTTTCATCGTCGACAGGGTTGGATTTTCTTGCACGGAAGTCACAATCTCGTAATCATTTAGAATCCATTCTCTTCTGCATCCAGGTTTCTACATCAACAAAACTCAACAAAAGAGCACGTATACGCCCCTCACTTGGAAACAAACTGACCTAATATTCCGTGCAGATATTTACCAAATCACGCAACTGAAATTCCCCAAATATCCCTCACTTTGGATTTTTCCGTCACTTTTTGGTCTCACGCGAAACAACTATTGAGCATTGCACTGTTCGAAAACGTATCCGGACTTTGGTTCGGATATTTGGCGCTCCAGATAATAAACGTTCGGATAAGCGACGTTCTACTGAGTACTAATCATTAAAGTTTGAATAATTCTGTTAATTTATATTTTTTATCCATTATTTACTTTTTTATAGAAATGCATTTATTTTACTGCTTGACGCGCTTTTTAATTGTCAATTTTAAAGGAATTAAAAATTTACTTATTGGCGTACTATTGAGCTCAAAACCAATTATAAGAAAGCACGTACTAAAACGTGAAGAAAAATTGCTTATTGATGGAAAGTATGTTAAGCTATCATCTCAATCTTCTACATTCGTACGTAAAATAATCTGATAAAGCTATAAAAAAAAAAGAGATTGAGTTTTTTTAACTTGTTCATACAGATAATTATAGGAAATAATCAGATTGTTTAGAGACTATGAACGTAATGTTGAATTATTCTTTTATCAATCAATAGTAGAAAAATGTATTTTGATAACATCTTGTCACTCGAAACTACTATCTACTTACCTAAACATAACTTATTTATCCAATATATTCACAACCTTAGATTTCAGAAATAAATAAAATATTTACCTTGACAGCGATAATAGCTTAGCCTTGAGTAAATATATGGGGAAAAATGAATTGAAAAGAGATTTTTTTTTTTTTAGTCTTTTGAATTTCGTTAGACATTAAATCACTGATGAATTCAATACGCAATCATCCTTACGTAGAAAGATTTTCTAAAGGCACTTAAAAAAATCGTAATTTATCTTCCAATCTCTACTTCTAATGCTGACAGAAGTGAGATTTAGAACTTCAATTTTGTCACTTATTTTCTTTAAATAAAAATATTTTCTTCATATAAATTGAGCACTTTTATAATGATATTATGCAGCTATATTAGGGATTACAATCCCGTGTTATATTTTCAATCCCGAGATTTCGGGATTACATTATCCAAATCCCGGGATTAGGATTGGATTATTTATAAATAAAACACTTCCACACAATAGCATAGTTAAAATTGTAAAACTTAAAATTTAATTAAAAATTGATTTAATATTATTTTTATTGAAACAAATCAAAACAGAACTATTCATTATAAAGAAAACAAAAAAAAAAGTACGTAAAGAAATAAAAAAAACAAGAAATAAAAAACACAATTTCTTCATTTCTTGTGTCTCTGTAAAAATTAGAAACACAGTTCGTCCAGCATTTCATTGTTCAAATGGCTTTTTATTTTTGTTACAAATTGCCCTGCCGAAGAAAATGCTTGTTCAGACTATGCACTAGTAAGCTTTATCGTCATTAAATAGGAATGTGTTCTTCCCAGGTATATAGCCATCATGTCTCCTTCCATTTTCCAAAAGAGACATTTTTTTTTGAATTTTTGATAACAGAGTCTCAAATCTAATAGCCTGCATTAGTGCATATACCTCCTTGATAACTTTATTTAGTTCTTCTGCTACACTTAATGGTTTTTATATATAAATTGATTCAATTATTGAATCAGAATGTGAATCCATTTCAAGTGTTTCCTGATTTGAAATAGAAGATCCAGTTACATGAGCTGTTAGTAATGCAATGGGATTTGAAGCGTCAAGTCTTTCAAGCAGGTCCGCTATTAATTTATGGCATTTAGTTGAAGAAGGAACTGTGACAAAATCTATTCCTGAGATGTTGCTTATATTAGTGTGTAAGTATTGCAGTAAACCACTTAGATCTGTGTGTAAGTATTGAAGTAAACCACTTAAATCTGTGTGACGTTTTCCCATACAAGAAATGAGAGCTGGATATATTTTTTTTACTTATAGCACTTATAATTGCACAAAAAAAATCTACGTCCATATTTCATGAAAAAAATATAAATTTTCAGAGAATTAAATTCTTAGAATATTTTAATGGAAAAAAATTTTTAAAATATAATTAAGACAAAAATTAAATTCCGGGATTAGTTATTTTTATCGCAGGATTTCGAGATCCCGGGGCTACAAACCCTAAGCTATATTCATTGATCATTAACGGCGTTCTTTGTAAAGCAGCACGTGAGTTATTGGCAATAAACCACGTAATTCTTAATCATAGTTAAGTGACGAGGACACCTGAGCTGGCACCTCATTCTCCAAACTTTCACATTACACCGACATAAGGGCTTTCAGGGACATATTTAACGTGTGTCAGCTCTTTTAAACTACGGGTCTTTAGTGGATTCTAACCTACGACTTGAAGGAATCAACGATGGATACGAATTCACTACATTAGTCCCTTGGCTACTGCGGCCGCCTATATCTAGATTCAACTTTGAGACTGATAATGCTTGCTTTATTAAGTAAAATATAAAGAATTTATAACTTTAGTATTTTTATATTGCATTTTAATATGCTTATAGATAGCAAAATAAGTCGCTGACTAGCCTTCAAGAACTTAAAAAAAAAATCGAACAATAATTAGAAGTCAAAACTTTTTTAACTAAAGAAGTCACTTCAAGTGAAGTATATTGAAATGTTATTAGAAAGACAAATTATCTATTTCAGAAGGAGAAAAACACAAAAAATTAAAATAGTCAAAATATTTTCTTTAGAATCGTGCAACAGTTATTTTTAGTTCAAAATACAAAGGTAATCGCCTATAAATATGGTAAACGTAACACGAAAGACTCATAAAGTACTTTGTCTTAGGTAATTTCTGAAAAGAAACTCAATGTCGAGCATATTTTGAAACAAGTTACTATGACTAGAAAAATAGCACGTTTGAAAAGTCTCAACAACAAAGAAATTCTCCATTTGAAGAGAGTGTCTGCACCAAAGTGTGATTCATAAATGATAAGCTTCTACAAACTAAGCTGTTTAATTCTTAACTCAAACTGAGAGTCTTATTCTACCAGAAAAATGATTTCAATTCCTTCAAGGTGATAATAACTTGAGTTGTACTTTATTTTTTTTCTTTTCTCACTCTCTCTCTTCACAATAAGATATGATAAATTCAGTCAATTTCTGGTTATTTATCTTTTTTTCTTCTATTCAGCAATCTCAGCATAAGCTAGGCTTTTTACTTCGTATCGAAATCTTTGTCGATTTAAATTAAAAGTCATATGCATCAGGTATTAAAAAATAATTTATAGTGAGTTATTATGTTCTTCATTAATATACGAATACATTAGATTAATATAACTTAAATCATACACAAAGAAAAGTAAATGCGTTATTTAACTATTCGAAATCAAAACAATTAAGGGAAAGGCCAGTATCTAGTAAAATTTAAGTATTAGGTACCGGATTTTAGCTTATGCATTCCTATGTTTCCTATTCGTGTGCTTTTGATAACAACAATTAATGTTTCTAGTTCCTGTTTTCGAGACAATTCAGTACAAGATAAATTTTCAGGTTTTTCAAAATTCTTGTTTTAGAAAAGAAAATATTTAAATATAGAGATTATACTGTATAATTAACTCATACATATAGTTAAAATTTAATAACATTTGTTTAATGAATTACCATTATCTCCTAATAATAAATACAGTAATACTTAAATGTACAAAACATTACTAAAATTTATACAAAATTCTGTATTCATTTACCTATAGTTTCTTCTATTTATTTTAATAAAAAAAGCCTTTACAAATCCTACTTTACTTTCAATGAATAAAGTTTATTTTGAGTGAAAATTTGAAGATAAATCAAATAAAAAACACTTTTTGTTCGATTAAAAAAATTAGAAATATTCTTGTATAAAATTTATTTTATCGGGTAGCTGAAATAAAGTTCACTTCACAATAAATGGGAAATGTAGTACAATTTGATAGTTCTATGCTGGGATTTCTTTAACAAAAGCATTTTTACAGTTAAGGCCATTTGTAACATTGAACTGATGTTGAAATTTCACTTTAAAACTTTCATTGTAAATTTTTATTTAGAGTACAGAGTGTATCTTCCATTAAAGTATTACTTGAAACATGCATCTTTATAATACTCACTGAAGTTTTTCTTCACCACGATCTTTAAGAGTTTCTCGTTTTTTTTTTTTTTTAAATTAATATAGCTATGGAAATAACTGTCACGAAATACGGTAATTCTTAAATTTTTTCCCTTTCTTCACATAAATTTATGGCTAGTTGCACAATGTAACCTTTAAAAAATTGTTTTCTCACTGTCAATTACTTTTTCATTGGACTGATAGTAATAATATTTGAATCATTTAGACAGCTAAAATTGATTTCTAAAGATAATTATTTAAAATTAACGTCAAGTGAAGAGAATAAAAGTGGAAACTTGTTCTGAAATTTAAAAATATGTGAAATAAGATTAATAGTTTCATGGTCATCCTGTTTTACAACAGAAAATGAAGCCGTATCTATTTTTTTCATATCACTTTTCCCGATAAATCAGCTTTCATTTTCTTTTGGAGGTAAGCATGAGTTTTTTTCCTATCAATCCAAAAATGCCATGATCATTATCATCTAACTTTTCTATTGAGTTGAAAGCGTAAAATGTATTTTTTTCCCCCAAATTAATGCTTATGTAAGTTGTTTGGTAAGATGCATGAACCAGATACATGTATCAGAACCCTTTACTACATACGAGAAGCCTGTTCTCTTATTTTTTGTACCTAGTAACAATCAAAACTAGTAAATTTTTAGTAAAAAAAATAATAATTTAAAGCAATGGTTCTCAAACTTTTTTTGTCAGACTTTTCCCTTGTTTTGTAATGAAGATCTGATATACCTCCAGACTAGGAGATTCTTAAGGTATATACATAGATTTGTTCTGGTATTGTTGCTTGCTTTATTCTTAGTTCCACACGTACTTTGTGAAAAGCTTTTGTTGAGCTTGAAAATCACTTATTGAAACATTGAATACAATAGTAACTATAGAGCTTTCGACGTTAAGGATTAAATTGATGTATATTCGAAGTTGGGTTCAAAGAAGTTCATTTTGTAAGGTACTAATTATCTATTAATTTAGGTTTGGTTTCACAATGGCCAATAAATATTATTAACAAAAATTAAGGACAAAGAACACAGACGAATTTTAATAGCGATCACAATCTACCGTCACTTGGACTGTACTGAAGAAAAGTGTTCGCTAGAGGGCTCTTCTGCTGATTGGGACAGTCAGTTACACTTATTATGTCAAGAGCGGTTACATAACTTTTAAAAGAAGTAGACTAGATTTTTCACAGAGATATATGAAAACACATTGAGTAGAAATAAGCCATTTCCAAGTGCTCTGAAAAGATAACAAATATACTGCAATAAGGTGTTTTTTTTTTAAATATTAGCAATCATTTTTTATTTTGCGTTTCAAAATGACCTTAAAAATGTTTATCTCGTAATTATTTTTTTAAAATTATTTTGCCTTAATTATTTTTAATTTATTAAATTCTTATTTTTGCATTTCATATGTGAAACATCATTGCTTTTTTTTGTCATTGCGTACTATTAAATTGAGCTACTGAATTAAAATGTGAAAATTATTATTTAATCAGTCGCTAAAAATGAGTGAGCGAAGTCCGTAACAAATACATTAATTAATCCCGTAGGAATTAATATATCTTCCAATAAGTTAACATATCATACAACTTAATTAAAAGTAAGCAAATTAATTTTCGGGGTATTCAATTTAGACATTGAATAACAAGCTTCCATCTCTCCAACTTCCTCCCTCCTGGAAAGTATACGTTCGATTCGTGTGCTTCTGTGTGTGTGTGTGTGCAGGGAGTTGATGAAGCGAACACGACTGGTTCTCGGAATCAAGGCCACGGTTAGATGTCACGGTCTTTTTGAAAACACGTGCATGCCTCTCAGGCTTTCGTTCGAAACATGAACAGCTTCTCAATTCAAACAATTGCCACTGTAAATTAGAAAAAAATGCAAATTCAATTTGTGTCTTTTTCACCGCTTTTTTGATTCGGTATCTTGATGTTGTTATTTTTTTCTACGATGTTGTTCTTTCCATTTTAACACATATGTGAATTTATGATAAAACTATAAATAATCCTAACTCGAGAGTTTTCGTCAAAAGTAGGTTACGATGCAAGACATCGTGGAAAGGCAACAACTTTGAGAGGTACGGAATGTGACAACATTGATTTTTCGATATTGACAAATAGTGATATGAATAAATAGTATTATAGTTGATAAAAAGTTTCAAACTTTTCGTTTGTCTAGAATAATTTTGAAATTAAATAATTATATATTACTAAAACTAGTTTTTTAGGAGTTATTTTAATTACTTAAGAAGGTTAATAGAAAGCAGAGAACTAAAAATTCTTAAGTTATATGATAAAAACATACGCCTATCTGTATTTATAGGTTATTATTTATTTATTTTTATTTAAGGTGACCAGCTACAACTTCGAAAAAGTATATAAAAGAATAATTTTATTTTTTATTTGGTAACAAATGAATTAGAATACACTTATAAAAAAGTTTTTTAAAATATTTTATTTCAAGAAAAAATATTTAAACTACAATTTTTTTTTGTTAAAAGGGAAAGAAAAAAATGACATATTTTTTTTCAAAATATTCTCCTTTTATGAAAAATGCTTCGATAATAATAATATTTTATATATACATAGCTAAGATCTCTGTTTAGGGCCTGAACTAGAATTTTGAAATACATGATTGAAAAGTGGATTTATTCATATTTTAACATATCAAAGTAAGAAAATTTTAACCCCAAACGCCCTTTATAATTTCAATTGATCACAACCATGAAAATAATTTGAAATTTTTAAAAATTCTAATTCAGAATCTATACAGAAGTCTGTTTTAAGTAAATTATTATAGCTAAAATAACATTATTATAGAAGCATTTTCTTAAAAGGAGAATGTTTTGAAAATATGTCATTCTTTCTTAATTTATTTCCAAAAAAAATGCCTTTAAATATTTTTTTTTTTGCAATTATATTTTTAAAACAATTTTATTTGTGTATTCTAATTCAATTGACTTTAAATATCAAAAAAAATTATTCATTTATATACTTTTTCAAATCAATGTTCCGAACGTAGTCAGTGACCTTTACGATCGCCAGAGAGAAAAAAAAAACACAGCTTGTGATCAGCTTAAAAACCATTGATAAGTAATCATAATCATGCCTTTAAGATATCAAAACAATGAAATGAATTCAATTCAGTTGAAATATTTTACTAATCTCCTCAAACAACAAATTGGAATTTACAATCTAAAATTCTAAAGACGTATGGTAGAATGGTTTTTTTTAAAACAATTTCCTTTGTTTTAAGTAAACTATTATATCTTGAAAATGAAAGAAGTGGTTTTAAAACACTTCCGTTTAATAACATATAAAGCGAAAAATCAAGTCATTCAACTCAAAATTAAACTTGTTTCTCTTTTATTGTTTTCTTTTTCTTTTCCTATTAACAGTTACATACATTCTGCATTTATCCTGCTTAGCTAACTTTAAGAACGGATGTAGTGTTAGATAAAGGTTATAACGCGTGTGCAGTAATATACATAACAAATGAAGTTCAATAATATTTTTATTTATTGACTAAATTAACACTTAACTGCATTTTTTTATAAATTAATGTTTCTCGGATAATTTATAAAATTTAAACATTAGCATATAATAGGTTTTATTAATCAAGGTTAGTAAAAGATTTATTGTGTATAAGGAAATTCTTTAAAGAAAGGAAAGAAAGAGAAACGAATAAAATTTCCTGTTAATTCGTTAAATAGTATACTGATAGGCAATCGAAAATAAATTGTTTTTTCTAGTTAAGGGATATTCGGTTTAACACTATAAACACCAACGTCTGTAATTACATTACCTCCTCCACGCGGCCTCACTAAGTTATTTCTCCTGTAGTCTATAGTGTACTATTTTCACTCAATTTCTTAACGAGAAAGATTAATTTTGTAAATAGGTGGAAAATGAAAGCTAGTTCTTTTAAAATTTTCCATCTGTTTTCAAAAATCAAAAATTAGCATGAGCTCTCTGAAAGAAAAATAATTGATACAATGGAATGAAATTATAAAAAATTGTAATTAAAACAACATTGAATATCACGAACTGTGTACCACGAATGAAATTTTTTTAAAAAAAGCAAAGTATTGTAAACTATTCAGCTACTTAAATGATAAAATAAGGATATGTAAAAGGGAAAAAACTTGCAGGAGGTATGATTGTTATAATTATAAAATTCGTATTAATTATCAATATGGCGACAAACCTCGTAATTTTGAACAACGATCAAGTGACGAAAACGTTATCTAAGAAGACACCCCACTTTACAGACTTTAACGACACTCCAACGTGAGGATTTTGAGCCTTAAAAATTTAACTTGATTCAGTTCTTCTACTTGGTAGATGATTATAAAAAGGGGAACATAGTCGTTAAGAAAATCAGTGGTGTAAAGGAGAATGTTAGGGCCTCCCTGCAAAGTCAGGTATTGGGCCTCAAGCCATATCTAACTAAGGATTGCAAAACCTTAACATAACATAGGCTTTGGGCACCCCTAGAATCCTGAGTTCCCCTTCCACGATGCTGGAGTTGCAGGGTTGTACGTTACACCACTGAAGAAAATGGAACAACACCTTTAATAACTTTTGCAATTAAAATTGCACTTGGACAAAATCGATATATATTGTTAATGGATCAAAGGGAGCCAATTTATAAGGAATATTGGATTATAATTAATTAACTTAGTTAAAAAATGGTCGATTAACTTTTAAAACAGAATTTTTCTCCATTATAGAATCCAATTTATTTTTCAAGTATCCATTTCTCATCTTAAAAGTAAGGTATGTTTCAAATGTGAGACTGTAATTTTTTAAGTTACGAGGGCTTAAAAAATGAATTCTTATAAATATATTAAAGGAATGTCTTAAACATTTGAAGATAAAAATAATCTACTGGGAATTTTCCAAAGCTTTTTTCACTAAACGATAGATACCGTGTTTATTCAAATATATAAGATCGTCTTGTTTTCCAATGTCAATGCTACTGTAAGACAGGTGCGGCACAGAATCGAAAGTGGAAAAGTTCACTGGATGAGGGAAATTGAATATGATACTGATGGTTATACTAACTACATGTATGTGTGTGTGTATTTAAAAGTTTTTAATACTGCTAAAATAAGTTAATTATTCACTTCTTATTAGTTCTCATTTTAATTTTTTGAAAATATCGTATAAATCTGATACCGATAAATCTTTTTGCACTATACTTTATTTTTTCTCAAAAACGTGCCGAGAATTTGGGGTGCGACATAAATTCGATAGATTCGAATAAATACGGTATATTTTTTTCCCCAGAAATCAATATTTTCCAAACAATATGAATCGTTCCAAACAATATGAATATCTGTAACTAACGATCGGATTCGAATGAAATTTGGTTCACAGATTATTTAAACTATCTTCTACGTCGACCTATAAGATTTCACTAAAGGAAAATTTGTTTTAAAAGTTAATTAACATCATTAATAAAGTTAATCCATCCCTTAACATCATTAGTTCCTTTTTACGTATTAAGGCTGATAATTATTGTACACTAATTACCGAATCATTGTCATGTAATTTTTTTCTGATAGTATGGAATAAAAGGGCTATAGTGTTGAAAATTTTAGTTTAAAGTAAATTAATACAGTGCAACTTAAAATTAATACTTTTATTAACAAGTCTCGAACAAAAATTTTCAGTTTTCAAAGTTTTAATTGTCCTCCTGTCATCTTGTGTGTGTTTGAAACTTATAACACTCTATCCCAGGCGTCGGCAACCTATGGCACAAATCCAGTACGAGGTACAATGTTCAGTGGGGATTTTGTAAGTTTGTCACTCTTTGAGTGGATGGAAGTTGATAATTTGAAATAGAGCTTATTAAACTCTAACATCTTTAGAATTACGTAAAGCAAAATTTACGGAATTACGAAAGATTCTGGTAGATAAATTACGATAAATCGACAGCTGTTTCAAATTGCTGGAGACATAATTGTTTGAAGAAACTTCCATGTAATCTTCTCTCCGCTTTTGGATCTACATATCTGTCTGAACAAATCTTTTCTCATTTCAAAAATATTTTGAGTCCGTGAAGAAGTTTAACAACTAAACATTCAGAATCATGTCAAACTAAAGTCAGAAATTTTACTTTAATATTGAGTTATGAAGTACAGTGGTGCAGGGACAAGTTTCGCTTTAAAATATTTAATTATTATTGGATATATTGTAGGAATATTTATATTTCATATTGGTTTGTTTCTTATTTTAATCAATACGTTTAAAAGAAACAAAAATAAAACATATGTAATTTTAATTTTTTATTTATGTTGAAGGAATAATTATATTTTATATTGTTTATTTTTATTTTAATAAATATTTTTAAATGATGCAGGATTACATAAATAATATATAATACAACTCTAAATCAGTATTCTTAACCTCTATTCCCTAACACTGTATTCATTGCCATGGAAATCGAATTGTTTCAGATATTTCCTATTGCACGGCATGTTGAATCATATCAGTAGATTGATTTGGCACACCGCAACTACACAAGGGTGCCGATTCATGCTCTATCCAGTAGTTTACTGATGAATGTTTAATACAGATAACCATGAATGTTTAACACATCACTCGCAGAAAACCATGCTTTATTTTCGACTTGTCGAGTTGTGGTTTTCACTACAACCAAATCATGCCCGTTAAACAGGAGATCATAAGGTTCAATTTCATGTTCTTCGAATCCATTGATTATATAACCCACCGTAGCTGCTCTGAAATAATAAGTACTCAATTGATTTCCAATCCTTTTATCTCAGTGATCTTTTTGTAAGATTTACCCGAAAGCATAATAATGAGAAAGGGTTTTTGTGAGTCTTTAATCACTTTAGATTTACGTGATCCAGTAATGAATTAGATTTCCTTAATCAATCTTGTATTTGTTTCAATTTTTTAAAATCATTTTTGTACTTTATTTAGCTTCGAACACTTAATAAGCATTTTGTGTATTCTATTAGTAATTGTTAGTTTTTGTCATTATTTTATTCGAAAATATGTTTCAAAGAGGTAACTGAAATGCAAATTTACACACTTAAATTAATTAATTAAACTTTATTGCCTGAACATATTCCACAAAGGATGCATAATTTAACTTAATCACTAAATATAAATTTATAAAATTGGTAATGTTCTATAATTCATCGAATTTTTCTGAAGTTACTTTTCCTCTATTTATTATTTCATTATGTTTATAAATTTGCAACAAACCATTCAAAAACTATTTTATGTGTTATTTAACTATAAATAACTATTTAAATTAGGGTTGAACATTTCTCGAGACAATTATTCGCTTAATCCCCTGAGCTTTGTAGAGTGAAGATAATGAGCTCAAGATTCTAGCTTAATAATGAAGACAATTAAATTTTTAATCCAACTGAGTCTTATTGTTAACATTTAATCTCGTGTGGAAATTTAAAGAACGAGGTATTTGTCCTTCGCTTCATTATATGACAATGACTTAAAGTTGAGAGGTCAGTTACCGAGAATTAATTACTAAGCAAATGCGTTTATGTAAGAAGTTCAAATTTAGCTTATCTTCACAATTTCACTTTATTGAGGGTTATTAGATTTGTCTCTAATTGCTCATTGTATAGCTTTATTGTGATATTATCAAAGCAAATTAATTGAATTGAATTATTTAAGAATTTGGTTCGTTTGTTATGTAATTTCCCTGTGGAGGAAGGGAAAAGTTTAAGCGATTAAGGAAAGTTTAATAAAATCCTTTCTATATAAGAATTTATTTTACGCATCCCTTCTTTTCCTTCTATTAGAATATATTCAATTTTTTTCCTTTATATTTCTGCTTACATTTTTTTGTTTGATTTGTTTGGCATTCACATGGTTATGATAATTTACTGCTTTTATTTTCCTTGATTGGTAAAGTTTAATAACGTAAATTATTTTTTAAAAATTATTTTCTATATTTTATTTTAACATTAACGTATTTTAAATTTAAGAGTAGTACTATATATATATAACTCAAAACAATCCTTGTATAAGCCATTGAAATAGATTTTCCTATCTGTTTTTATAACACAATCATGTCTTCTAAATTATATGCCTATTGTGTAAATAGTTCTTATATATTTTTAATTATTTGAAAAGACACAATTTAGACTCTCTTACGAAAGCTAATAATGTTTTTTAATGAGTTCGGTTTATTTTTCAAAATTTTTGTTCCGCAAAGCAATTTATTTCTTTACAGCACCTATTTTTTCCTTTTCTGTAATAGATTAAATAGTTAAAATTTTGTAAATCATTATTCAAATTTAAGAGGAGTGTATATGCAACCCACACAAACTAATCCTTACATAAATCGTTGAAATAGTTTTTCCTTTCCTTTTTTTAAAATTCATGTCTTCTAAATTATATCCGAAGGTAACCGGAATATCAAATTATACAAACTCAGAGGGGAATAATTCCTTAATTTTTTATCTCTATATAAAAATACCCAATTGGTTATGAATATTGCAGACTGTATGGGGTTTTTAAAACAGTTCTTTACTTTTTAGACATTAAAACTATAAAAGTATCAATTTTAGTATATGAATTAAAAGTACTTTGTGCGTTGTTAATTATTTCGAATTCCTTACATGCTATCAATGGCAAAATGTACGGCAAGACTGATGAAGAAAGAAATTGATGTTATAGTAATCAACCTACAATTTTTTATAACTCACAAACTTCGTTTGCTCGTTTTTTAAACTAATAATTGTGCCAAAGTATAACTGATATTTTGCTTATTTATTATTTTTTCTGAGATTTTGTGACAAATTACTATTTTAGCCCCTTTTCCTTTTGATGAAGTTTTACCCTTTTTTAAGTTATTTTGATTAATTCTGATTACAAAAGATATTAATGATTCTTCCTTCGCTTTTCTTTTCTTTGGTCTTAGAATTAAATTTAATCTTGCTTTAAAACTTAATTTCTTTTACTGGAATTTTTTAATTAATTTAGAATATTTTTATAGCGATCTTAGGGTGATTCTCCTTGTACTCTTAAGCTTTCACGTTATATTTTTAAATGTATTTTAATTTACTAATATTAATGTGTGTGTTTATTTAAGGCAGTGATTCCCAAAGTGGTCTATACTGACCCGCCAGGGGTCTATGACAGCCTCTAAGGGGTCTACATCAGCAGAAAAAAAATGGGGGTCTATGAGGTGTAAATGGGGGTCTACGTTTGTGGCTCTTGTTTAACCAATTCGTAACTTTAATTTTAATTTTCAATGAGTAAATTAAATATGCCGCACACACAGGGGCTGTTACTTATTTACTTGCGTAATATTTCCTTGTCATATAAATATATTTACCTATGACGAATTATGGGATATCGTAAGAAAGTTTTTAATTGCTTTTTTTGGTGGAAAGAAATTTCAGCACGGTTTTCAATTTTCATAACAAAACGAAACAAAGACTGGACGCTACTAACAGAGAACATGTAGGATTCAACCCAACAAAATTGATGCCGCATGTTGAAAGCTTGTTAAAAAGCATCTCATTCGTCCCTCCCATTAAAATCATTTGTTTGTGGATCATTTATTTTGCATAACAGTTACTTAGTTTTATTTAATTAATACATGTTTAAAAAAGAGATATGTGTTCGTTTTCGAAAGTTTTTCATTCAACACTTCACTACAGTTATGAAGTTAAATCTTTTAAAGTAAGTAGCTCTATATCATCTATGAAAAACACATTTAAGTTTATGATCTTGCAAAAATTCAATATTAAGTATGCAGAGGGTCTACCCAAAAAGGGAAAACATGGCAGGGGGTTTATGAGACACAAAAGTTTGGGAAACTCTGATTAAAGGTATCCGACTATACTTGCGACAACTTTTTTTTAAAAAAAAATTGGAGGTATGAGGATTTTTTGTTGTTGTTTTTAGATTTTTTTATTAAATTTTAAGAAAAATATTCTAAAATTAAGAAGGGAAAAAAGAATTATTATTACTAAAATAGGAAAAAAATTGGTAAAAATTTACAAAAATTTGCATAAATGGGGCCCATTCTGTACAAAAAGTTTACGAACAAATACATAATTTTTCAATTTTGATGTGTTGCTGAGCTATTAACTCTTAAAATGACTTCCAGGACAATAAATGCTTTAATTTTTACAAATACTAGAGACTCTTATTTTTGTTATATGAAAAAATAGTGATTATATTCACATAAGGGACTGTGTAAACTTTGTAATAAAACAGTGACTGATAAATCTGAAGGTTAAAACACTTCTACTGTTATATAGAACACATACACAAAAATTTCATTTATTTATTTTCAAAACTTTTTGAGAAATCGCTGTCCCCGTTTGAGCATTTAAAAAAAAACACATTTCGAGTAAAACGCGTTTTAAAGTATTACATCTTGTTTAAAGTAATGGCATCAGCTTTTACTAAAACACTCGTAATTTTGTTCTAGTGAACAGAAAATAATAAACTTGGTATTTTTATAAAACTAATAAGATGGTTTACAAAATAAAATCATAGAAGGATTTGTCAATTTTTTACAAAATTCACAATTTTAGAAATGCCGGATGCCTTAAGCAATTGTTATTAATATTTATGACTGTATTAAAACTATATAGCTAATGAAAATTTTAAATTTGTTTAAATGTAGTTCGACAATTCCTTAGGCTTTTGATAATTTCTTTTGTATCATATTTGTTGGGATTGCATTCTTTATAAATTTCTTTTATTATATTTCTAAGGTAGCTTCTAAGGTCATTAGGGTTTTCATATAATTTGATTTATTAGTATAATTATATCAAATTCAAGCAATGTGTAAAAATAAGAACTGGTGTAGCTGCTCTTTTCATAACTCGTAACTGACTGTCGCATGCAGCTGAAACGCCCTCTAGTGACTGCTCAACTTCAGTATGGGTCAAGAGAGGAAGGAATGTGGCCGCTGGGAAAAACTGTCCATGTTTCTTGTCCTTAATTTTTATAATGATAATTGTTGTATTTGTGTAACCTGACCTAAAGTAAAAAATTATTGTTTCACTTAAGAGAGAGTTTATTGAACCAAATCCCAAATTTAGCATATTTGGCTTAATCTTTAACACTCAACTCTTGGATAGTTTTTTTAAAAAATCTCTGCATTTCTATATATATATATATATATATATTATATATATATATATTATATATATATATATAAACAGGTAAAAGTTAATACAATGGAAAATTTGGACATTTTCAGAATCTATGAAAGTAAAAAATCTGGTTACTTAAAATATTTATTCATTTTTGAAAACTTTATCCTATGTAAAAATTTCTTACACTGAAAGAACGTTATTAAATGTGTTCATTGCTATGATTATATTACTATGAAAAATATTTCTCTTCAGATGAATATAAAATTTATTTAAAAGTAAAAGAATTTTAATAAATATAAATTTAACATTAAAGTAACTAGATGCAGCGAACTGTAATTTATAATTTTTTAAAATAATTACTTCAAATATAGATTTTTGCTTTGAAAAGAAATGGTAAAAGTACCAATGTATTTTCTAATACTTTTGTTTTTGCAGGAAAGAATGCTAAAATAATATAAATTTATTTTTTGACTTACAATATATGTACAATATATATGTGTGTATATATGATAAAGAATAAAAATTCTAAGCATTTGAAATATAAAATTACATGACCTTTAATTATTTTATTCGTAAATGGGGTAATAAAATGTATGTTTATACCACCTTCTTTTAAATAAGTTAATATTTAAAAAAATGTATGGTTATTTTACAAATTTTATTCCATTTTTAGAAGAGTTGATGGAAGGAATCACCAACTCTACAAAATGTACAATAATGATAATCATATAAATATAATGAATATAGGGAAGTATATATAAACTCAAATTCATAATTACTAGTGAATGAAGTATATTAACATATAGTATATAAAGTATATTAGACTCGAAATGAGTTAAAAATTTTAACGCTTATTTGAATAATGTACATCAAAATTATAGAAATACTTGAAAGGTGATGTTTTGCGTGCTATATTTGCACATTTTAATGAGGAATAATATAAATATTATTTTAGGAAATGCTATTCATTTTTGTTCATTTGATAACTTATAGTATTAATACTTAACAAATTTTTTGAGTTCTAAGAGTATGAAATAAAGACAGAAGACTGTTTTTTAAAGAAAAGTTTATTGTATCAAAAAATTAGTTTTTATTAATGAATATATTAAACAGTATTTTAGGTTCGAAATCTTATTCTTCATTTCTCAGATGGAATAGGCATAAAACTAAGGTCATTTATATCTAAGTTTTCAACTGCCTTTTCATAATTCCAACTTTCTCCCAATCAACACAGATTTAATACAAGAAATGACATTCAACTCAGATATCTAATTAAAATGTACATACATGACTTATTCAACAAACTGTTTCCTTTTGTTTGCTTAGAAGTTTGTTCGCTTATGTGAACACATTTATCTGTCGTTTTTTTTTAAATATTTTCAGCCAAGTAGTAAGTTGACTGCAAAGTGTCCAATTTTCATTTTACGAAAAATGACGAGTTTGGAAAAAAATAATTTGTGCTGTGCAATATATCTTATATATTCTAAAAACAACAAAAAGCAGATAACACTTATAAATAAATTGGTAAGTCACATTTTTTTTTAAAAGGCATACAAATACAAATATATAAAAGGGGGAAGGGGTGTTAATAAGTATTATTCACAAATTTTGTTGACCAACATTCAAATAACTCAAAATCGAAATTTAAAATCTGAAAATCATCACATTTCAATTGTCAAAACATTTTCGAGACCTTGTTAGACATTCTAATATAAATCTTTACATTGAGAAATTTATCTAATTGGGAAGTCCTTGTCATTTTAACTCTACATAAATCCTAAAGAATGAACTATTCAAAAATTTAGATAAATTTTTTTTTCAAAATGGAACAAATGCTAAGAGTATAATAATGTCTTATTCCAATAATTATTATTATTGTTACTTCCTTTCTTAAATTCCCATTATTTCATAATATTATTTTGTAATTATATGTAGATTTATATACCAGAAATATAAAACACTTATTCTATACAACTGAATATTTTTACAATAAATTTTTATTTATATTTTTGTATCATTTTTAAGTATTTGGTACGTATATTTACATAAAAATTTATTTCTTTAATCATACTAATTCATAATTGTTACACTTCTACGAATTCTATACAAAATATTAGAATTTTAATTTAACTATGGTATTCATGACACATATATGAAAAATATGACTTGGTACCTTTCTTTGCCCATTACTTTCCACGAATCACAAATGGTACAATGCAGGTGAGATATCTTTTAATTAAATCTTCAGAATATTTAGTAAAATTAGTACATTAAAAGATCTCAGTGTCTGAGATATAAAGAAATGAACATTTAAACACACAATTCGTGTTATTCATTTGTTAATTCAGTTCCGTTAGGAATAAAATAATTTTCTTATGAAATATCTTGTGAATAGTTTGATTAAATATTTAAATTCATTCTAATAACTGAAATATATTATTTTTTGATACAAATACAAGATCATTACATTTGAAAAAGACTTTTCGTAACGACATTGCTTCTTAATTTTTATAAAATTCTTTTCTTTTAAGATTAAATAGACAGTTATTATATTAATTTTGGGGATAAAAGTCTAAACAAAGGAAGAACGATAATATCTCTATATTCATTTGTTAAGAGATTAGGGGGGGGGAATTAATAAAACTAAGTAGAATATTTTATCAATAAATTTTATGAGACAATTACGACGCGTATTATAAATAGAGTTTTTAGATTGTTTTTTGTGCATCTTTTTAACAGATTATAAGTAAATTTACCTAAGATTTCATTTTAAAATCATATGTATATATATATATATATATATCACTACAGATTTTAAATATTTAAAAATACACATTGATTTCACAATTATTAAATACTAACTACAAAAACTGATAAACTGTCATTATAAATAATCTTTTGTACATTGGTAGGATAATAATAAGGGGATGTACATTAAGTACTCAAAATCTATCTATTTTTGTCTCTTTTAAAGATTTTTTGCTAGTCATATTTTTATTTTTATGCATGACGAGAATTATGCATGATCTAAATTATTTTCAATATAATTACAATATAAAAATATTAGAATGCCTTTCTGAATGAATTCATTAGTAAAATTAAAATTATTTTTTAAATATGATGAGGCTTAAGAAGGAACAAGATTGAATGGATATGCTATTGCTAAAATTGGAAAAACCGTAAAAACATGTTGATAGACGATTTTCAAAAGATCTACAAATAACATAAAAAATAATGGTTAAAATAGCTTTTTTTTTAAAAAAAAAATCAATAAATAATTTTAAAAATATTTTTATAAGTGATTTTTAATTATTCTATGTAATAGTATTCTTTATTATCTTTACATAATAATTTGGTTATTTTCTAGTTGTAAAATTGTATTTTTTAAATTTTATACGTTAGCGTTATTTTTCAAGGTATGTTTGCTTAAGCGAAAAAGTCTTATTTTGTGTGCCTTTATTTCAAGTTTTTGAAAAAAAAAATTATTTTACTTGATCATTTTTTTTCAAAAAAATGTGATGTACACTAATATATAATTCAAGACTTATTATTTTGGACAGTAAAAACTACTTTTAAGGTCACAAGAAATAATTGTTCGTGATTTCTTTTGATAGATGTTACTGCTAAATTAAGTACGTATTGCTTAACAATCAAGAGAAAGTCCTTTGAAGTACTCGGACGATCAGATCCTTTTAAGTTATGAAATTAAAAAGAAAGAAAGTAGTTCACACAATGAAAGAAATGATTTAAAATACAAAAGGTTACAAAAACAATAATTGTTCAAGCATAGAAAGTCTGGACTCCCTTAATCCTGTAAGATTTCGAAAATCTATGGGCTGGAGTTGGGCTTAACAAGTGTAATAACCATGTGTGCATCTTCGAAGTAAGGCCAAAAGAGGTCTGTTTTGTTTTTCAATGCATGCTTTCTTTGATCATAATCCTAGAAATCTGCATTTTTGTCGGAATGCATTGCATTCATTGCTAAATGCAACTATTTGCTTAGCAAAATGATCAAGCGAAAACCAAGTTTCTAACTAAGGTCTAAGGATTGTAATTTGTATAAGCAACTAAGAATAGATACTCTTATTGAGTTTCCTGTTTTATGATGTTTTGATTAATGATATTTTTCTTTGGGTGTGTAAAACAAAACACTGCAAATAAGCCACCTAATCCATTGTTTCCTTTAAATTTCGTTCTACTTTCAGTAAAATATAACACCTAGCAAAGTTAATCATTTCATGCTTGTGGCTCCATGAGTTTAACCTACCCAAAAGAGGCTAAATTCATTTTCGTTGAGGGTAAAAAATACTACTTTTATGTCCCATGATTATTATAAAATGCTCTGCATATATTTCTGCATCTTTTAGTATGCTATTTTTGCAGAGAAATGACCAATATTTCTCTCGAAAAGATTGCTTCAAGCAATTTGGTTAGGATCGTAGTGTCTAAAAGCATCTAAAAGTCATTATTTAAGTATCAGTATTGGGTGCTATATCCTGGTATAGTTGACACTCGAAATTCTCCACAATTGTCTTGTTTCCTACCAATAACAGGTTTTGTAGAGCTTCGACATGATAAAGCAAATTTCAGTTCTCGAAACATCTCTTTGCAGAGAGGTTCCTATAAATAAAATAAAAATTATTAATTTCATATAAAATGTTAAAAAAGCTACTCATATTTTAAAAAAAGTATTCCAAATTGTAATATTTACTTATATTTTTTACTGAGATCTGTGTATTATGACAGAAATATCAAATTTTTATCAATTTTAAAATATTAGATACTCTCAAAATTTGGATTTTGTAAAATGTTGCATCGAAGTGAGAAATTATTCGTAAATTTTATTTGAAAGATATGCTTTGTGTGTGTGTATCTTCTATGCCTTTGGATATTTAAAAATCGTTATTTTTCACTTGAGTGGATAAAGTTTTGTAACTGCTACAAAGAGATTGATTTTAAAGGACAATTGTGTTTATTTCAAACAAAATTGCTCGAAATTGAAGTATTTTTAAAGATCCTTCGCTTATTTTTCAATCACAAGCAGAAACATTAAACTGCATAATATAACCACAATTGACCAGAGGGACATGAAAAATCAATAATTTATTTATGCTTCGTTTACTTATATAAAGATATTTAAATGTAATAAATAAGTTTGTATTTGGATAATAATAGAGAAAATTCTAAAGAAAAGGTATAAATGTGTGAACATATTTTTACATTTTTCAAATTAACTATTGAACTTAATAAATCACAGAATGAAGACAATTGTATCGTCCTTAACGAAAAAACTTTACTAGCAATAAAATTTAGAATTTTAATGCAATTGTTGTATTTTCTGATTTTGTTTAAAGGAAACATTTGAAAGTTAATTTGTTGAAACTAAAAAATTTTCTTTTAAAATTTATTTCAAAAACACATAACTATGTCTATACAGGGTAATATGATTCAAAAAATATTTGATTTCGAAAAGAGGAATGTGATAATTGAAGAATGAGGCAGTATTTTTAATTTTTGTAAATTTGGTGTTGTATTACTAATTATATTAAATATAAACCTAAGAATATTGCGCTTAAAAAGGCTGAAGAAACGGGGAAACGGTTTAAAATAAGGAAAATATTAATTACACTTTTTGCAGTCAAATTTGCGTGAGACCTATCAAGAACTATATGCCAATGCAAGCTATAAAATTCTCTGTTACGTATTCATTGATCTGGTCTGACTGTTTCAGATACTGGGGATCAGAAAGAAGAAAAAATTCTCTTATATATATCTTAATTCTCTTTCTATTTATTATAGTCTTAAATCGAGACGAATAGTATTGAAGTAATTAGCCATTATATCTGAAATATTTATACCCATCACATTGAAATGGGCCTATCCGCTATTTTTTCATTAATCCTCTTGGGTAAAACTAATTTTTTATAACTGTGAGTTCAGTTGAAAATCTTTCTTGGTGAAGAAGATGAGATTTATGCAAATGAGAACTTCTATTTAAGCGTTTGCATTAGAGTAGACGAAGATGGTTGATGGTTGAAAGTGGGTATTGAAACGTGAATTGGATTACGACTGGAATAGTTCAGCAAGTTATCTAAAAAGAATCCAAGTAAGGAGTCAAGAGCGCTCCAATTATAAGATGAGTGAGTTTATTTATATGATAGTTAAATTAATCTTAAGTGATTGCTCTACCGGGTTTAAGATTTTAGTGCAGTATCTCCCTTTAATTGTGTAGTGTGATTAAGTGAAAGTAATAATAAAATTGTGTTTAAATTACTATGGCTGATATTTGCTCAAACCCCCAAACACTAACGTCCTCTGGGACGTTACAACATTCAAAATGTTTCATATAATTCAGTGGCGTAACGTACCCTGGGGGTGATTCTACGAGGCCCAAACCCTGACTGGGGCTAAGTACGTATTTAACCAATTTATTAAATATTAAAGGCAAAACCCGACTTTGTTGGGGGTTCTACTATTTTCCGTTACGCCACTGGTTTTCTTTGATAAAAAGTACCAGAGTAATATTCATGTTCCCAATAATTAATATAGCCTCGCAATTTTACACTTACCCTGTCAACGTGTGCTAGCTTTCTTGCTTTCCAGAAGAATTCAATAACGGCTACAAAAGCAGCCAAGGCAAGGCCTGTGAGGAGAACGACGAAAACGCCTCCCACATTGCCAAGACCGAGTTCTGTCACCCCACTGGATGACTTTTTAGAATCGTCCATGCATTTACCGCCACCCTTTTTCTGCTTCCACCAACGCTCTTTCAGAATGTGTAGAATTCCATCTTCTTGTAATTTTAAGATGCCACTTGATAATGGTGTTCTGTATTTGGAACCTGAAAAATATGTGTTGAATATCAATTTACAAAATTGCAGTCCATAATGTTAGAAAATATGTGCTAATTTTTCTTACTTTTTTTAAACGTTCGATTAATTTATTTCATCATGTATAGTGGCTCCCAAAAGTTAAGGTTGGACATATGTTACTAGTGTTATAATATCATTGATAAAATTAGTAAAACTAGTTCTTATGGAAGATGATACAGTATAATAATGGTGTCAGTTACAGTTTTAGCATCTACGAGATATTTTGTAAAAAAATGTCGTATATGAAAAGAGATTGGATAGAATGAAAAGAGTTATCTAGAACTGAAGCTGTTTAATAGTTTAATACCTTTCATAGAGTAGTCCAACGGCTTTGGAATCAGTATGAATCCACAAACTTATTCAAGACATACTTTTGTTATAAGATTTTTCAAAGATACATACAGTTTTCAACCTTTTCTGTGTTAGAAACAGAAAACTCCTTTTATATCATATCGGAGACGGGAATAATAATTTTGACTGCTACAGTTAAAAACTCTTTTGATTCCCGAGACTTCTACACAAAAAATTGAAATATATGGAATCCTTTTATATAGAATTCACAGAGAAATGATTGATTAAATAGGATTCAAGAACATACCGATTGGACAAGAATAGTACCACATAGTTTTTACAAATGAGTCTAAATGCTCTCTAGAAAGACAGAATGATTCTCTTCATGTTTTGATATGGAAAACATAAAAAGTTAATTACCAGTGATAAAATATCATTGGGAGGTATACGAGTTGAAATACTGATGTGTCATTGAATCCTTTTGGGAGACCACCCGATTTGCTTGTGTTCATTGAAAAAACTCCAAAAAACATAAAGTATCAGGCCAAAAACATTGATCACACACATTCTAGGATATCCTATGTTATTGCTTTTCAGGATAGAAATTCGTTTAAGTGGTTAATAATTCTTAGCCACATCCAATCTAGGCTGGTCTACCAATACTTTTTTGAACAAGACATGGCAATTCATGTGTGCAGGGACTTTCGCATGGCTTAAAAGAACATTTGAGACTAAGGCAGATTAGTTGTAGCACCACATTTTTCATCAAGGTCTTTAAAAGGATGTAAGAGGCTACATAATGCAAAGACGTTGCTATTGATATATTGAAACTATGGGAGAACATGTTCTGTAGTGAAATTGAGATAATTTTAAAGAGAAATATTTTGAGCATATAGTTATGAAAATTCTGATTCCCTAAATTATAAGTTATATTTAGTAGATAAAATGTGATTTATAATATGAAGCCGCTTAGAGAAGATTAAGATAGAATTTCCTCAATATATAGGGGAAGATTAGTGCCTTACGTTTAACCATCTTTGTTCTATGTCTGAGAGCCCGCTAATACATTATTGTGAATAGTTGACAATAACTCATATTGTTTGCCCTTGAGTTGGGCTTATAATAATTTAGCACATGATTAATGATTGCACACACACACACATCTACAATCTTTTGCACCTTAATCTATGGAGAACTGTGCATTATATTTGTTATAATACAAGGTATGTTTTAGATTTAATTCTGAATAATTTTACTCCTTTTAAAGCTATCAAAAAATATTAATAGGTAAAACCTTACAACCAATAAATCATTTAAGTTGCAGTCTATTTTGCGAATGTTGTTGGTGATAAGATTAAAATATTTATCAAGATAGATCGTGTTATTTATGTCTGAAAGAATAAATATTAAAATGTTGAATCTATTCTGACAGAGAGAGAATTAAAAGCTTTCGGTAACTATTTACATCTAAATGCACCACGATAATGGATAATCTGAAATTGAAAACTAATGTGTAAAGAAATCTATTATTTCTTTTATTTAGTTGACTTTTCAGTATTTATAAATGGAATCCTGCCGATTAGTCTTGCATTTGAATACCTTTTTGTTCTCATTTTAAGAATTTAAAAGCTTTTTTAAAATGGAGATACTAAAATTTTGCTTTGCAAGTTTTTTAGACATTTGGATATTGGGTAGAATATTTTGTTTTTCTTCATTATAACAATGATTTTATTTTTATCATCATACAGAATGTTAACTGTACAACATATTTTTGCAACACCTCCTTCTTTAAAAAAAACTTCAAATTGAAATCGCTTATGCGAGTCTGTTTTTTTTTGTCTTTGAAATAATAAAAATAGTACTTTTTCTTCTTTCAAGAATAATATAAATAGTACGAGTCCTTTCACGAAGCGTAGTTAAAAATTCTGACATGTTGATTCAAATTTAAAATAGCTACAACACGTTTGAAAAGTCATTAACTGAAGATATTAACTGGAATTGAATCATTTTTTAAACAAATTGGGGTGATTCATAGTCATTGTACTTTATTTAATAATTATTAGTTTCTCCGGAACTTTTATGAACATTATAAACTATTTTTTAGAAAAAGAAAATTGTTTATCTTACATCTTATTTTTAGAAATATTAAAGAAAGTTCTGACTCTTTAAAAAATACCACCTTTTCTTGTACTCGATTCTATACTTTTGAGAAAAATATTATAAATATTATACACAATTATCTACAATCTCTTTCTTACGAGATTATTTAATTAATTATTTTTCTTAGATATTTTAAATACAGCTTTCTTGTGGGTCATTCTCACATTCCATCTTTATTTAATTAAAATGTTGTGTGATTTGAACACATTTTTCTGGTTTTAAATATTTTTGAGGATCTATTTATTATTTTAATGTTTTAATAGAAAACGTTACTTACTTTACACTTCGGTTAGAAACTGTATGAGGAAAGTGCGTTTTTTCGTCAAAAATTTACCCAAAGCCAATTCAAAAAAGAAAAATTAAAGATATAATTTCTCTGTAATTTTTAAACTTGTAGTAACGAGGGTGAAAATGTTGTCAAATGGTGGAATATTTTCCAATTAAATTGCTACAAAGTAAAACGCCAGGCGCCAACGACATTAGTTTTATTTCTGTGGTAACCCTCTTTGAGTTAACATATATATATATATATATATTTGTTCATTTGTAATCTTGTACACTGTCTCTGATACGACTTTCTGTAGCATTCTTTTGTTATGAAAAAGAGCTGGGTGAGAAATTTATATACGACACGTGATCTTTGACCTATGTTTCATGCCCTGGAAGAAAAGCTCGCTGCATAGCGATCACATGTATTCAGACATCTTAATGAGTGAATGTGAATTTTTCGAAATGATCGAAAACTTGAATTCAGATATTGATTTTGAAGGATTTATGTGTGACTTTTTTTTATCATTCAAAACATACAAATAAAATCGCTAGCACATAACTTATGGAAAATTCTAAAAGAAATCGTGTTTCCTAAACTTCGCTTTTTTTCGAGGTTAGTGAATGTGTATATTAGCCAACCCCCTTTAATTTAAAAAAAAATTCAAAAATTCTCGGCTTATATACAAGGAAATATACGGTATACGTCTTCGAGATTGATCTGAAGAATCTGTTTTGGACAAACAAATAATTATTCTGTATATAGTTTTATGGACTGCACTGAAATATGATGTAAGATATCTTGATCACAACACATTACTGGAATATGTTTGTACCTTAGATTATCTCGACAATTATTTGTGTAAGCCGTAGCATTCATATACTTCAAAATATTTTGGTTATTATGGGAAAGGAGACAGATGAGGTGGAATCTTGAACTGTTTGTTATTTAGAAGAATAAGGATTTAATTTTCCACATACTGTTTACTTTGTGTAACTGAAGCGTCACGTTATCGGGATTATTTGCGTTTTTTGTTAAGTAGCGTTATCGATTGCTTTCGTTGAACCTACCAATTGTGTTAATCGAACGAAGTATATACCTTTTCTCGTGGCTATTCCATAGCCTTTCGAGTCTAGTAGGCCTCCTATTTGGGTGAGATTGCAGTTTCTTTCGGTGATGTATTCAATGGAAGCGGACTCCATTAAATAGGCGTAGTCCCCTTGCATGACGCGTTCAACTCCTTTGTCGTTGTTTGGCATGAAGACGTTGGGATTGGAGTTCATGAAGTTCCACATCTTCTGATAAGTTGGAATTTTTGATTCCTTTAAAAAAAACCACATTCAGAGTCAATGTTACTAGAAAAGTATTTTATATATTTAATATTGCTCGACATTTTTATGAATGCAGTGCAAAATATTAATTATGAATCAATGTTTACTGTATAAAAACACATTTTTATTGGCTTATGAATGTAGTTTTTTTAAATGTTACTTTACTGGTTTGAAAACGTACAATTAATTCAAAATGAAGACTGTATCTTTGTAAATATTTTTTTTAATAAAAAAATGTTTAACAACGTATTATGTTATGCGTAGTTTTATATCTGGTTATCTTTTAAAAACAAAAATTTACAAAACATATTCGAAAAGCATTTTATATTTACTATTCATTCTGCAGTTGAATGAAAGTGGTAGTCAAGTGCAAATTAATGATGGATGGCAGATATTCATTTATATTATCCTGACACTCACATCAATTATCTAATGTTAAGACCTTAAGAAGTGTGATAGAATTATTACCTTCTCCCACAAAAAGTATGCTTGGTTATGATTCATCATATTTAACTATTGAAAATGCTTTCAAAAATTACTACTCAGGTAATTTGGAAAAAAAGAACACGATTAATAATAAAAAAGGCATTATATCCCCACTCTTACTGGGCAAATTATTAGATTTACTACAAATAAAACCCAATTCGATTGTCTTAAGAGACTTTAAACTGGATGCATTTAGAAAAAGTTGTGAATCATTTTTTCAAAAGAGTTATGCAGAAAGCATGATTCAATTTAATCCAACTTTTTCAATCTAGTATTATCTTTTCAAAGCAAAATGTCAACATTATTCTTCAGAAATCTTGAAATTTTTTAAAAAATCTTTTGCTATTCTGTGAGAATCTAAAATATTATTCTTTAAATGAAAATAGTCTTAACCATGCATATATTTTTTTTTAAAGTATAAAATATATTTCTGTAGCGAGTCTTTTCCCAAAATTTGAAATGCATTAAAATCTTTTTTTCTTTTTGATGTACGGATTAAGTGAACTAAATATGAGGACATTTCTTCAAATACACGCTAATAGAGATTCACTTTTTTCTCGCAAAATTCAAATTTAATACAAGTTGGAATTATTAATGGATTTTCTTTGTCACTAAAAACTGTCTCTAAAATTTAAAAAAAAAATAAAAACAATTTGAATTAGAGGGCATATTAAGGAGATTAGAAAGTTTTAAAGAAACTATTCCATTTTCCGAAATGATCATGTATAAGAGAATTTGTGCAATAAGAATTGAAAAAAGACGTTCGATGATCTGGAAGTTCAAGGTTTTGTTTTGAGGACAAAAATTTTCTTCAGAAAATTATAATGGTTATAGAGACTAGAATAAGAGAATCTCAAACTAACTAGACAGACAAACTATGTTAACTATGACCTTCTGAAGAAAAAGACTTAAGTGGGCCAAGTAATTCAAAAAGTCCACAGTTGATCGCTTGAAGAAGGTACATTTTCCCCCCTATTGAATGGAGATATTGAAACATATTTGTAACAAAAATTTTTAATGAAATCTGAAGCTTTTAAACAGCACACTTAAATACCCAATTTTTATATCATTCACCGTAAACAAATGAACTAAATCATAATTAGATTCATATCCATGGTATAGTGCAGATATGAATTTGGTAGGAGGTATTCAAATGATTTCAAGAATGAAGTCCATAAAATATAAACTGGTCTCCAAAAGCTAAAGTACAGCCAATTTTTTAACACTCACCATTAAAAGAGTAAAAGGGAAGGTAAAAACACATGGTTTATATGAATAATCATAAGCATTTTCAATAAAAAGATTGCAAATTACGAAAATTGCAAATTACCTCTTTCGCTAATTTTGCGGAACTCTTTAAGTTTTGATGTTTAATTGTTGGTACTGAGGTATTGTAGGTCGTATCTAAATATAATTTAATACATTTGTTAAGATTGCCCATAGACGGATAGAATGGAAATGAAAGTATCACAATTAGACGATGTTAGACATCTTGATGTATCTCCTACTATGACCTTAAGATTCTAGAATCAATTTGAATCCAAACATTCAGCATCAAGGAAAGTTCTCTCCCAGACCATTTATAGGTTGAGACCCGGGCACAATATCATTTTCTACCTCTTTTCTGTAATAAGGAGGAGGATCACTACAGTACCTCAACTCATTTTAGATTATTATTCCGCTACTGGGAGGAAAATACAACGGTGAGCAAATAACTTAACAATTCAAAGTTCTATGCAGGAGGATTCCTTGCATAAATCCCTTTTTACTGACGGCACAGATTCAGAAGCATCCTTTTATGATGGGCTACAGAACACATTACCTTGACCAGACATCAGTGGGCTTCTGTATTTTTTATAAATGGGAATCTGATTTACTTTAAGAATGATTAAAGTCCTGTGCTTATCTGGAGAGAACAAAGCGTTAGATGTTGCTAATCTGAATGTATTGAAAGACACAATTATAAAGAAGGAAAAAACATGGTTCTGGTTGTAATCTCTCTGGAGGACCATACTTACATAAGTTCAATCGAGGAACTCTGATTGCATTCAAGTATAGTGATGAGATTCTCTCGCCTCTATATATCGCACCATATGCTGATTCTGTTGGTGATGAATTCATCCTGATGAATAATAATGTCCAACATTATTGAATTGAGTTTGTCGATGTAAACCTTCAAGATCAAGTTTTAGAGCAAATAAAATGCCCAGCACAATCTTCAGACCTTAAGCAGATTGATCATTTTTTTAACTACCCCGGCAGACATATAATTTCTCTGTCTTTCTTCCAGATCATCAAACGTGCAGGAACATTATTCAATGTACGGTTGTTGCTTCCCATTTCAGTGTTTGACAACTTTATTAATGGAATTGATGTTATTACCACTTATACATTGTCCATACTGGTGAAAGGATTCTTTATATTAAAATCCCTTTATTAGATTCTTTCTTAAAAAAATCTGATTTTTTTTCCAATTAAATAGAGGTTTTTTTTGCAAAAAATGTAATTTTGTTTTACTTGTAAATCCTCTCTATTTTTAGTGTTATAATTATATAAAATTAAATGAATTACAGCTTACAGTACAATTTTTTCAAATGTTCCCTTTTTATACTCAATTGTTTTTAAATTAGATCCAAAAAACTGATTGTACTCTTCAGAGATCATTGTAATTGTTAACAACAAAACCCAGTTAGAGTTGAAAATAATATTGGGGCGGGGCATTATTACTCTGAAACCTCTGTTGGAGTAGCGTATCAGCTATATGTCTTAAAGAACTGTGGCTAACGTAAAATAACGTAGCAATAACGTTAAACGTAGTCATAATTAATATAAACAGTGTATTGTATATGCTCAAAGGCTACATTTGTTGCATTTTCATTCATACAATGAATTTTCCAGATTGAAATATAATGTATGTATATCATTTTATTATCTAAAGCGTCCGATAGCTTTTTCCTACATTGTAAATAATGTCATGTTTGTGAAATATGAAGATAAAACTGCAAGAATATCGTTTAGAAATTAGGCAAAAAGGATAATCATATTTCTAATGTGACAAAAGATGACTTGACATGATTACAGAATATCTTTTCAATCACAATAGTAACGGACTGCATTCTTATAGCAGGAAGTAAAGTCATATTGCTTGGTTATTTTCATTAAATATTGACGTATATTTAAAAGGATATAATTGAAAGTAGAAAAAAAAACTACATTCTGTAAATTTTTTCAAATCAAAAAGTGCGTTATGAAATGTTTAACTTAAGTGATTTTATTTAATTTATAAATGACCTCCAAAAATTCGATTTAAAACTGAATTGATCTAATTTGCATGAACATACCACAGCAACTTACCTTAAAAAATGCTTTTGTGGAGCCACTGCCAAGACAGCCATATTTGATTTTAGTTTGCTTGGCCAAATCTTCAGCATTTTCAACAGGATAGATAACTTTTTCTACGGTTAAAAAAGCGGCTAAATTAGCTGTGTAGGATGATATCATAATGAGGGTGAAGAAATACCAGATGCCGGCAATAGTCCTTGTTGACATTGCTCTGGAAAGAAGGATATTGAAATGGGTTTTTCTCGAATTTTGTGCAAAAATTCCTACACTGTTTGCATTATTCTGTTTGATAATCGCCCTTAATACTTTTGTAAGAGATTTGTTTTTGAAAATAAATTTAATGAATACAGCTATAATATGTTATATGCTATTCAACTTAAAGATTAACTTGTTTTCAAATATCTGAATTTAAATTAAATATATCTGTCTTCTTTCGAATTCTTATGTTACATGCAATACTCATAAAATGACTTTCATGCAAATAAAAATTTATAAGTTTTTATACAGTACTATTTGTTGCAATCATTTTTTCGTGCACAATGTCTTTTTTGACTTAATACTACAGGGATTTCTTTTCTGTATGCGAATCAGATATTTAACAAAATAATCTTTTAACCACTTTAGAATTAATAGCTCTTAACTGACAGTATGTATTTAAAGCTGCAGAAGCTCCCTGTAGCAACCATTCAATTTCAGTATTGGCCGAGTGAGGAAGGAATGTAGTCGCTATAAGAAATCGTCCAGATTCTTTGTCCTTAATTTTTGTTACATTTGTTGTCTTTGTGTTACTTAACCTAAAATAATAAATTTTACCCTAAAGAGAGACTCCATTGAAACTAACCCTTAATCTATCACATTAGGTTTCATCTTTAATGTACAATGCTGAAAAATCTCATATTCTTTCATTTCTTTCTTTCATAGTATCTTATGGTGTCTTTAGTAATTTTTTTTAGTAAACTTACATCCATAGATAATATTGTCGTTCATTTTTTCATTCGTATTTATATTTCTTTCTCATCTGATCTTGTAACTTTGTAAAAGTTTTGATTTCTTTGATTCGCTATGCTTTGTATTTTTATCGTTTACTTTCCTACTTTCTTCACAGGTTTTGATTCGTCAATATATTGGAAATTAAAATCAATATTTTTACAAGATTTCTGTTTGTTTTTTTTTGTTATTTTAAGTCGAAATATTACAAGTAGTTTCCTTGCATGGTAAGTCCAAATATGCGTAGTTTCAAAGATTTTTTTAATTACAAAATATATTTCGTTCTTTCAAGAATATATTTTAAAAGGTGTTATGTATTAAAGATGAAATTGAACCAATATTTATTCATATAAATTTTTTTCGCCTTTTAGATTAATTTAAAAATGCTGTCTGACAATTTCTTCAAGAACAATTACAAATATTATTAAGGTACACATTGATTTGTAGAATAAATTCAATAAGTTGAAAGTGCAACAGAAGTTTACGTATCTTAGGACAGAAATGTACCAAAATCTAGTAGTCTAAGAAACCCATTTTGGTCCTTTTAGAAATATATATGTGGCTAATAAATTTGTATCGACAAATATTATACACATATTTGGTGAAATATCATACTTTGAAGTGATACGATAAAATTCTTTGATAACAAAAATTGAGCTCTTTCTCACTTCCCATCATTTTGCATATCTTCTATAAAAAGAACAGTTCCAATTGCTAGTGATATTTACTACATTATGTCCATAAAATTTTAATACTGGTTTAAAAAGCTATTCAAATCTATAGAAAGTAAGCAGCACTTTTATGTGTCTGAGAAATTTTTTTCCACTGTTCTTTGCATTGATTTGTAGCCTTTCATTTCTACTTTTCAATATGATCTTCTTATTTGTATGTAACTGAATATAAATATCTGTTTCGGTTTGTATAAATGTTTTCTGTCATATAGTTATATCATGATTATCATATGAAATTCTACCAATAAAAATTAGGTAAAAATTATTACGTAGTGTTATTCTAATACGTTATTACAAAAAATTAGAAAAAGGTACAATTTCATTGATTAACCCCTTAGTTGATTTGCCCGTACACAGTAAGGGCTGCCGAAAGCTGGACACAACCGGTTTGCTTGTACGCTGTATGGGCACTGATATTTTTTTCTTTCTGTCTTTGATTTGCACGTATTTTTAATTCTTGTAGTGAAATTATATTAGTGCTAGTGTATTTTTGAGAGATGCAGTTTGGCCATGGTACTGAAATACTTATCCTCCGGAATTTTCTTTGTGATGAAGGGGGAATTTTTCATTGATGGCAGGAATTAAGATTCTTGAAAATATTCTACAACAAACAGGGATTGGCAGGACAATGTGCAATTTGTTGCTGGAGAAGAAATGAAAATGGAAAGAAAATCCAAAAAAGCTGCTATTATCTCTGTCCTAATTGCAATTGTAATGTAAGATTTAATATTACACAATGCTTCAAATTATGTGTGGGCATATATATATGCACATACACACGCTAAATCCTCAACCGTTTGTAAAAGAAGTACGAACACGAAATTTTTTTTGTAAGTTTTGAGAGAAATTCTTTTAAGATATATGAAACATTTTTAGTAGCATGCAGAGTGTACTTATAAAAAGCAAACATTTCAGGGGTCTTTCTGGTTTACAATTATAAAATAAAAAATAGTGGGAAAACTTTAAAATTGAAAATTAAAATAAAATTCTTTCATTTTGCATTATGTTAAGTATTAGGCTTAGTTAAAAGCAATGAAAAAGTGTGCCTTTTTTAGAACATTTTGGGCAAAAAAATTGACCACTTAAGTTGTTAAGATAAATGAAGAGTAAAGAATAATGTTATTTCAACCACATAAACTTAAGTCACTGAGCACAAGTACGGTGAAATGGACAGATATTCATAAGTACATTTAAAAGTTTTTGATAAAGAATTGCATTTACCTGGGTGCGAGATCTGATCCTTGTTGCATCAGAGAACCAATGGTGAACCATAAGCTATTCATAAGGCTAAAACTGTTCTCTAGCACCTGTTCATCTTGTCTACATGGGTGAGGGTTGTCCCATTCGTAAGGGCTCAAACGACCCACTAAAAAGAGAGTGATACTCACTCCGATATGAGCTCCCATCACGTATATCCAGACTTCCATAGAAAAGGGTGAAAGGAAAGAGAAGAGTGTGGTAACTTTGGTGGTCGGCTTCTTGAAAAGGATACTGATTCCTGTGTTCATGAAAGGCATTGTGAAGTCTACTGCTTCCTCCCTTGACGATGTTATTGTCAAATCAACTATTGCTATATCTGCCACCTAAGAAAATACGTTGATTTCATGTTAAGATATTAGAGAATGCTTCTTAACAAATATAAACTATTGATTAATAAATATCCAGGAAATAAATCCTTTTAAAGGAAAATTTGTGGATTACTTTATAATTAAGTGCGATTCAATTGATCATGAGATTTTGAGTTGTTCACAATAAGAACTTATAATTAATAAATTTGTTACTCGAAATGACATAAAATTTGTAAAAAATTCTATACTTATGAGAAATGTTAAATTCTTATTTATAAATATCATTGAATAGAAAACAACTTGCTTGTGTACAGCAATTGCTATCATTTAAATGCTTTAATTTAATTTAATATACATAAAACATATTTCTAAGCTTTCAGATTTCTTCTGCAGATTTGCTTTTGGGTGATTGTAGACATTTTACACTAGTACATAACAACAGTAATTTTATCAAACAAAATCTTCCAACCACTTTAGTAACATTGATTTCTATAGGATGTACAAAATAATTTTGTTAAAAACATCATGATGGTAAGTCACGATAAAAATGTTATAAAAGCAGTACGAATTTTAATTAAACTAAGCTACTTTATACTGAACTGGACAATGGGCAATTTCTTGTCACTTAAAAATTTCTTTGCTTTTTAGGTGTGGAATAATTTAATTTTCTCGTAAGTTAAGAACTTAAAAGTATTTAAAACTCTAGTAATTGACTGAAGAGCCATTACATTATGATCTCCCCTTGCTTAAAGCAATAAACGCATCCAGGGACAGAATCACGGCGCATGCGTATCTAATGCTGGAGTATATAAAACGTCCATGCATTATTCCCCTCATTGTTTCGTGACATGATCACCTGACCCAACGAATCACATTTCTGGTCAATTCATATTGACGGGTGAGTGTTAATATGCCGATTTCCAACAGTAGTAACGTATTCAAAAAACGTATACAAGGCAATCCAATCCCTGGTATAAGAACGCTATGTGAAGATTTTATTGTAAACGACATGTACTCCTTCATAAGAACTAGATTTTTAGTGGGTGAGGCGTTCACCAACAGAATAATTCCCCATGTTATAAAGACTGAAACGCGAAGGATTGCTTTGAGAAACATTCTGATGACTTTCAAGTGATGTCTTGACCTCAGAACTCAATTGACATGGATGCAATCAATTATGTATGGTTCCATCTTGAAAATTGAATTTGTGCAGTTACGCTACCTCGTCGCAATGTGCCGGTGCTGTAGATCAAATTAGTCATTGCATGGCACCAGATACCTCAGACTACCTATTAATACCTTTCTGAGTCAATGACTTGTCAGGTGTTGGCTATTTTGATTGAGAAAGCTGGCCCTATATTTCAAAGTGAACAGGTGGTTATTATGTAACGGCTCTTCAGAGTATATTATTTTCTAACGGTTGTTAAAATTTGCTTTCTGATGATGAACCTTACATCTCCAATAAGTTCACCTATCATCCCGTTCCAGTGACCTGTTTCGTTTTTTATCCCATAGGCTCTGTCTGCCACTTCCTTGATGATATACTTGAAGCCCAGAAGTTTTGCTAAGTGGTCGATCAGATCGATGCAGAAGCCTTCGTACCTGGCGTTTCCTGTTAGTTTTTCAGCTGAATCTTTGAGCATGGCATAGGGAGAGTTCTGGAAAAGGAACGATTAACATTATAACCTTATAGAGATTTATAAATTATTGTCCTAAAACTATTCTTTCACTAAAAGTGATTATTATTTATCGCTTAAATATTTAATCTCTCTTTGTGTGCCTTATGATGACTGTCTGAGTATTAAGTATGCTAAACATCAGGGGTGTAGCTACCACCATATCACTGATACGGGTCCCCCAAGCTTTAAGGGGCCCAAAATATGTAAGAAAAGTCGTAAAACGTTGAGAGCCTACCAAAAAGGGCCTCCAAGGAATTTTGATGCAAGGTCCACTTGGGACTAGCTACGCCAGTGCTAAAAGTCTTTCAAAAATTTTCAGCCCGCTTTCTACGGATTAAAAATTCTATTGAGGGAATTATTTACTTTTGAGATTTTACAATGGATCTTAAATACATAATTTAAATGCTTAACTATAGTAAATATTTAAGTTTATAACATTAAAATTTTATTGCTTTCCTCAAACGCTTAGCTAAGATAAACAAGTGATAAAGGGGATATTCTTAAAGAGGAAAAAAATGTACCTTTAAGAATAGTTTTTCCAAAACGTTTTCCAATGCTGAATGTCAACTCTAACACAATGACATGTGCAATTCTCTACTACATGCTAGCAGAGTTAATAGCTAATAAAATAGTCAGTTTATATAATACTTTTATGCTAAAAAATAAATTTGGAAAAAAAGATGTTAATTTGACATCAGTTTTCAAGGATCATTTTTCTAATTTTCAAAAATTAAAGCCATTGATAGATTTATTTAGCATTTCCTAAGAAAATATCCCCCCCCCCTCTAAATTATTTTGAGTTCAATGGCAGGCAAAATAGAGAGAATTAGAGAATTAAGTTGATTGAAGACAGTTTATGGAAAACTTTATGATCATATAATCAATACAAATTATAAATCAAAACCCAAATCTCTTTAGATCAGCATACAATATTTGTAATAAATTTTGTCAACTACATACTTTAACAATTAAAAATAGAAACCACATTAGCGATAAAAGATTTAGTTCCGCTAAAAGTTTTTATTCTGGACTGCTACAATAATGAAAAGAAATATTATATAGTAAGTACTATATGTCATGCAAAAAACTCCATTTTCCATTTTATTACCTCACTGCGTAACAATATTTGATTAGTAGTCTTTTGTCTGTGCATATTATACAAATTAACATTGGATATATACTTATATAAATCACACACACACACACCACCACCACTTCACAGAGACATTTTTATAGGATTTTGTATTCCAAAGCGCATTAATGTTGCGTATCGTTTAATATAACTTTCTGTTAGTGCACCTACTCATGAGTCTTATTGTGATATTAAATAAGTGATCTGTAATTCTCTCAGAAAAAATTAATTTCCAGAAGATTTGTTTTTTTATTAATTGTAAGGAATTTATTCATATTTATTAAAAAGAGATTTGATACTTGCATCTTAACAAGCTTAGAACTAGGGTTTCTGATTTCCCGCCTTTTTCCATTCCCGGGAAATTCCGGGAACGTAATTGTCGTTCCCAAAATTCCCGGGAATACATCAAATTTTTAAAAAATTTGAAAACATGTTATTTTTAATTGATATGAATAATAATTATGTAAAATGAGGATACATATAAATTCCAAAATTTATACTCATTTATATAGTCAGCTAAAAATTCAGAAAATTTGTTAATTATCCCCTTTTAAAGAGAGATTTGAGAAAACATAAGTAAAAAATCTATGCTTTTATCACACAGCCTTTTTCCTAGCTTTATTATGAATAAACCCTGCTGTAGAAAATTTTCTGTCAGCTTCAGCTGATGTCTGAGGATTTGTTTTTAAAGTCTCATCCAGTTTCATGTTTGAGGATCGATTTTCAATTATTTTTTAATCAATTCTGAATCAATTATTTTTCTAATGTTGCTACTAAAAGTTAAATATTGATAAATACTTGAAAATTAATTTTCTACTGGAGTAAAAATCACACGTACGTTAAAAAATATGGGTTCTTGTATTTAAGAGATTTTATTGGAGTAACTACTTTCTTGTTTATGTGAAATTTCTATATTTTTGTTGCATAGAAATAACTAAATATTAATGTAAGAATCTCACATAAAAATTTGGGTAAGAAAAATGACAAATAAGAAAAGTTGTAAGATTTTTTTAAAAATATACTCCCTCAAATAGTTTGGGGGTTCAGCTCTTATTCAAACTGTGATTTTAATTAAATAATTTATAATGAAGACAGTTATCCGAAAAAAATTTTTTTGACAACAAACTAAATATTTAACAGTTTTAATTATAAATATTTAAGTTATCAGCGTAAATCTAGATATCAAAATTTTATCAGAATAGACGTGCTGGTAGTCTACGAAATTATGTTCCTTCAAAAACAAAATAATTTTAGTTAGTGAAGTGATCTTCGACAGACAGATAGTAACTAATCTGGACTAATAGGACTCTTTCCAACAATAAGCTGCGAAAATACTCCCCAAGTAGGGCGTTACTGTTTCTCTTATCACACCCTTTCCCCACTGCTGGGGGACATTACTCCTTCCAAGGGATTCGGGGTAAGCGATCGCAAATTGCAGCCGTGCTGTCAGCTAACATATATATATCGGAGGTCGAAATCTACAGACCAGTCAATACTAGCAACCTTAGATTATTTAAGGTTCATGTCGCTCCCGGGAACGAAGCATCATTCCCAGGAATACAAAAAGTTTGAAAACCTTATGATTTCCTGGGTTAGAACGAAACCCTACTTAGAACTTTCAAAATAAAATTTTTGGTTATAAATTTTGATAACTTTGCATTTTGAAGTGTACTAAGAAAAAATTACTTCCTACTTCCGTTCTTCGTGATATTTTATGAAAATATTGCTTGTGCTCAGCTAAAACGTGTAGGCACTCGGGGCTAAGTCAGTCTTCTCCATTTGGCTCCCTGGGTCTTCGGATCTATTGAAGCTTCTCTTTTCCCAATGTCATGAAACCTATTTCGATCTTTGGTTTCATAGAGATGGTGTAATATAGCTATACCATCAGGGATTAGAAACAATAATGATTTGTGACTCTCTGAATTTGTGACTCTCTCCCCACGCACTGTTTTAAAATGTCATGCAAATACAGATTTAAAAATTCAAAATTTTCTGTACAAAAAAATTGAAATGTTTAAGCATTTCTTCACATTTTCTTGTTTAAAAAAGTCTTCAAAATGGGGAGTTTTTTTAAACCTAATAATCATGTCAAAAACTTGAAACCAGATATTTTACATTTTACTGAAATACTTCTAGGTATGTGAATTTTCTGGAGTTACAATGAAAAAGATGACACGGTGCGTTCTAAGCAATGTGTCCGAATGCATTCTTTCAGTGATAGTAAAAAAATATTGATAAAAAATGTAACCGAGAAATAAACAGAAGAAAAAAATTCGATCATTTTTTACTTGACAACAAGCTCAGAAATTGAGTATATTGCATAAGAAACTATTTCTCAATGCATAAAAAGTTCGTTCTTCCTTTATTTAATCGTTTAATAGCATTTTGGAAATGAAGCACATGCATTAATTTGTGTTTATTTATCTGCTTGTAGAATAAACACTTATCTTCATAAAAATGCAAATTAAGTCTTAGAGATTTTAGATGCACATGTGAAAGTAAATAATCCATACAAATGAAATCGATTACTTTTAATTGTATGGATTGTTTGAACAGTTAGTTCCATACTTGAGAATGTGCTCCATGTTAAATGTTTGTTTTCATGAGTATTCCGAAGTCTGTGCAGAAGACGATTATAGAATTCAGATGAAAAGCAGCGGGTTATTATCTAGCTTAATATAAATTACTCCATGAAATTATTTCTTTCCTGTAACAAAGCTTATTGAGGTTAAAAATGTTGTTGATTCCCCCCCCCCCATTAAAATACGTAGGGGTTTCAAAAAGTAAGGTAACAAGAGCTCTGACGGGTTTGCAAATTACCCGTATGAATAAAAATCCCTCGGAAGATAACGAAGACGATCCCAGCATTCAAACGGCGCCGATAGATGGAGCTTTTTCTGCAGTAACACGACTAAATCTTAGTGAGAAGATGATTGTAGTGACGGAAACATGGTGCGCAATTGAAATAAGAAGTGGGATATGGTTTTTGAGTTTAAAGAAAAATTTTCCGGCTTAAATTCATAGGCTATTCGTTGAAGTGTAACAGACAAGTGTTATGCCCCGAAAACAGGTGTGGTTTTGGTGCAAAGAATTTGGCTAAGGCATAAAAGATGTGCGAAATGAAGAACGAGCATTTTCGGTGGGAAGTATTGGACCACCCTCCTTAAATTCCCGTCCTTGCACCAAGTGATTTCCAAGTGTGATTCTTTAAAGAAACACTTGGGAGGTCAATATTTCATATTCGATGTTGAGAGGCAGCAAGCCATCTTGACGTGGTTGCACGGCCTTGATACTGATTTCTACAATGCTGGTTTCCATGGTTTGTACCAAGGGCCGTTTTTAACCTCCGCAGCACCCTAAGCACTTCAAATTGTTGCGCCCTCACTGTTTTCAGAGCATCCCCTCAATCAGTTCTTACCTTGCTAGTTTGTTTCAGAAGGGATTTTCTCTTAACTCTCTTGATCGTTTCTCTTTCATTGTTTTTGCTGTTAGGAGCGTATTTCCTTTATCCACCACCTATGGTCTCATCTTGTCCTGAACTGGCAATCGTATTGAAGGGATAATGTCATGTTTTGGCCACTCTTGTTCAATTTTTACCTTAAGACATCACGGACCACTCACCCACCCTTTTGTAAATTAGTGCACTACATTAATGTAATACTTTGTAGTTAAAGTATAGAGTATACTTTAACTACAAAGTTAACTACAGAGTTACTGTACGAACTGTTTTTAACTTGTTCATTATCATCTATTTCATCGCTTATCGCTTTACTATCTTTTACTTTTAGACATTCTTATTCTAGTAATTGTACTGGTACAACAAAGATTTTCTTCGAGCTTTGATCATTGCAAAATCATTAATAACATAGTTGTAATCAATTTCCATGGTAATATCATTTTGAATGCGTAGCAACATGAAACTGTTAAGCTTTTCACTTTTCATAATAGATGGCAATATCATTTTGAATGCGTAGCAACATGAAACTGTTAAGCTTTTCACTTTTCATAATAGATCTCATTTCAGTCTTTATTCTCTTAATGGCAGATTTACTTCTTTCAGGACTTGCTAGGCGGTGGTACATTCGATGTAATTTTAATTTTTTCTCTTTTTTCGCCTTCCAATTTTTTGCGCCTCCAAATCTTTTGCAAACTAGGCACGTGCCTAGTGTGCCTATACGCAAAAGTGACTCTGGGTGTACCGATGGGACAAATGCCTCGATAAGTATAGTGACTAGGTAGGAAAATAATTCCTACATAGCATATATATTTTTTATTTCCTGAATAAACATTTACTCTGAATGGGCTTGTTGCCTTACTTTTTGAAAACCTACGTAGCTACTGATCGGTCAACAGATAATTATTACCTGAAAGATAACTGGTTAGTTATAGATTGTGAAACAGAAAAAATCATTATTCAAAAGTCAAAGAACTGAGAAAATTTTTACCACATAGGTTGTTACGATGAGCGTTTTGTTTTGCAGTAAAAGGGTGTCGTATTCATTGGACATGTTTTTCGTAATGTTGATTCCTTTGCCAGGAGCCCAAACACCGATCTAAAGGAAGAGGGAAGTATACATAAAGTCAGTTAAACACAATTATTAAAACATAAATTTTTGAAGTTGTATTACATAAACTTTCCTTTGTATACCTTAAAAACATTAATATAAAGAGTTTACATTGAAATTTATTAAAAAGGTATATAAAATTTTAAAGAAACGTTAACCAGTTTGAAAGCCCCCTTTCAGACATAAAACAGCAATATATATAACCACTCAGACTTGTGTAAATGTCTCGGTATTAAAATATATTCGTAGGGTTCTAGCCCCACACATATTTTTTTTTATTATACTACATTCTTCAAAAGCATTAAAAATACCTCTCTTTTAAATTTTAATATTTTGTGAAGTTAAAAGTTTCCATTTGATACTTTATAAAGTAAAAGGCTTTAAAATGAAAAATATATTGATTTAAATATAAATAAGTAGAATTATATAGAAGAAGAGCAACAGTTAAGTTATAAAAAATTATTTATAAAAATAATTCTGCTATCGCTCTCTCTGAAAAGTATTACTACTTTAGTATTAGATCTTTTTAACCTGAGGTGAAGACAACCAAAAAGCTTCAGCTAGGTTGATGTGAATGCTGTTAATAATTTCAGCATGATTGGAATTCTGAGTAATTTAATTTCGCAAGCAATGATTCTGAAAAAGATAAACAATATTTTAAATAGCACAGTTCAATAACTTTTAAGATCTACTTGCTTCTTTGAATGCACTAGAAAAATAAAGCTAAAACTTCGCCAACCTATTGGCTTTCCACCATTGATTACATTTCTTGTAGAAACAGTTACAAAAAAATATGTGAATATTAGTTAAGTAAATGAATGTTGTTTTGTAGCACGAATCCAAATGGGAATGGGAATTAAGAATGTAGAATGTGTGTGTGTGTGGAACTACAGTGAAATACGTTTAACGAGAAAACGCTTAAGATGAAATATCGGTTAAAGCGAAATAATAAAACGGTCTCGACAAACTATTATGTATTTTCATACATTTATTTTTTCTTAACACGAAACTAAAACCGCTTAGCATGAAAATATTTTTCTTCTGGAAATTAACCAAATACGGAAAACATCAGATGTGCAGGCGAGATTTAAAAAGGGTATTTGAGAAAGTTTCTGCATTAATGGACTGTGCATCTTACTGTATCATCAAAAAATTCGTTGCAGTAAATGAGGATCATGCGCATATAGCAGGGGTGGGCATTAAGTTGATCGCGATCGACAGGTGGACCGCCAAGGCATTTTGGGGTGACCGCCTTTACTAACAGCTAAAACGTGTATACTAAAAAAAAACACATTTATGGAACAGCGACGTCAGCTAGATTGAAGAATTGACTTTTCACAGTCGATCTAGCTGATTTACCTGTGTGAGTCAACATTTTCAACGATGGAAATAATTAAGACAACATACTGTTCCCATTTCACAGACGACCACTTAGAATCCAGTGCAAACTTAGCAGTTAGTAATTATATACCAAAATGAATATTTCGGAATATTCGGTATAAGATTTACCGACAATATGCAGACCAAATCTTCTCTACTGACTATAACTACGATAACTAACTTTAAATTAAAGTGCTTTTTTTAAATGTATTTCGAATTGTTTTATAATAAAGACATAATTCTATATTAAATTTGTAGGTATTATTATTATGTTTGTATCTTGTGTTTTGCTTTAAACGTAGTTTAAAGCGTAATTTTTTGTTGTTGCTGTAGTTATGTAAGTAAGTACACATATTCTGTATTTATTATTGTCATAATATAAATATTGTTGATATTTTAGCTCACCACACCTACGCCACTGGATGGATTCCAACAACATACAAAAATTAGAAGTAGACCATACCATGTAAGAGTCTGCCCACCCATGGTGTATAGCCTTAATTATGCCAAATAAAGGCATTTTGAAGTTTGTTCAAAGCTCAAAAATTCTCATTGATGACGATTATGATGGCAAAAATGAAATGACTACACTTACATTAAAGTATTGGAGCAAAAACGAGGTAGAAGAGATGTTTAATATTTAATTATGAGTAGAATCACTTACATTTGGAACGTTTAGTAATCTACGTTCTAAATATTTGTAACTCCTATCTGAGATAATGGACTTCTGGTTGGTTTGATTACAATTCAAATATCGTATTGACTGAACCGTCAATCATCAATCTTATCTATTAATTAATTAATCGACGAGTCACCCTCGTCTAGCTTTCTACTACTTTACGTTACATATAATCACAAAATTCAATCATCTAACTCCTAACCTCTCTCTCTCTTTTGAACCTAAAAGTTAATGCTTAAATATACGTCATGATTTACATACACCGCATCTTCTTCTTCGGGAGAAAATTTTCAATTGAACAATATTTAAAGTAATAGATTTTCTCCAAGAGGATTAGTAAGAGTCAATCGAATAGACCCGTTACAATCAATACCAATAAGTATTAATATTTAACCAACACTATTTAAAATAAATTAACTAAATTTCACAAAGATCACAATTTAAGCTAAATTTTAGCAATTTTTAAGCGGCAAAGCTGCTAGAGAAAAATGTAATGAACTTGTATCAGTAAAGCTATTACTAGACACATTTATCTAGGGAGTGTATTAAAATTTTAATGATTTATTGAAATACAAAAATATTAGAGCTGATCGAGCATACATTATCAAAAATGTGACATATTTAAGAAGCTATTATTTAAATAAGAGGCCATAACTCAAAAAATACTTATATGGTATGAACAGAGAACTACCTCTAGAAAGTAATATGAATATCAGTTTCAAAAAGATTCATAAAAATACATTGATAATACTTTAAGTTATTTTCTATTTTTTGAAAATAGAAAGCAGAAACATCAGTTTGTTATTATTTAAAATAACACATTACAGCTTTTACAGTATTTTTTTTTCAAATAAAAATCAAGTTAAAAAAAGAACATTACAGTAAATTTCATGATATCTGAAAAAGAAAAATGTATTATTTGAAGCATTACCAACCTTCTCTAAACCGTCTTTTGTTAAATAGATCAGATCCAGTACAAATTCGGATCTGAAACCTTGTTCATCAAATTTGACCTTTCCCGTAAGGCCTTGGATACTACTCTGAAAGAAGCAACAGTGTGAATAAATAAAAATTAATTATAGAGAGTTATTACAGAAGAATTTCATAAGAGTTTTAGACATATATAAAAACCAACAGCAAACTCCCGATTATAAATACCTTTAAAATAAAATTCAGCAATCAGCTTGATTTTAAAATTTCATGTCAATCATTTAAAACAGGTATATAATATTACAGATATAATATGGTTTTAATATGGTATATAATATTACAGGTAAGGAAAAAAAACTTTTAAAAAATATAAGTAATAAAAACGAAAACGGTTTTATACTAAGTGTTTATTATTTAAAAGAATTTTTTTTCTTTAATATCTCTTCAATGCGGTATATGCCCATTGCAATACTTTTTTTTTAATTTTGGTATTTTTATGAAATATTAAAATAAAATTTTCTTAAATTAACGGATTAGATTAATTTATGAAACTGTAGAATTTTTATTAGAGTAATGACTCCTTTCTTTAAATAAATTGGGCCAAAGTTTTTTTCTTCTTCATATTAATAAGCGGATTGTCTAAATGTTCCTAATTTGATTCCACAGAAATGAAAGGATTTGACTTTACATGAGTTCCATTTGTATATAAAGGTGTGAATTAAGGCTTAATATTGCATAAAGCTCTATCACGCCATTTAGTGTCGAATGAAAAATTAAATGATTATAAAATATCTTGCTTATTTAATTGTCCCAAATTACTTCTGTTTTTTAACACAAACGATAGACTTATTTCCTTTTGGATTCTCACAGTATTTACTTAATCGAGAGTTTTCTGTCATTAAAATTGCAAAAAGTCAATTACGAAAAAAATTTAGTTTCTATAAACAGCATGCGGGGAACACAAGCACGAAACAGCTTTGCCTATCTACCATTTCTAGCTATATACATGCAGGCTGGGAATCTACGATGATACATTCAAACATAACAGACAGTAAAATTTTAATGCAGGTTTCCGCTAAAACTGATTGCGCTTTTAAAGTTGTTTTGAAATATTTATTCAGTACCTAAGCAAAATGAAAACGAATTGCGAAATCAACATGTCTGTTCTTGTTGTGAAAGGCTAGATCTACTACCTTAAAATGATTTTAAAAATAATAAAATTTGCAAGAACACATCTTTACTTTCCTTTTTTTTTAAATGAATTTCCAAAATTTTAAATGTGAATTCCATATCGAATCGAGTGAATAAATAGCAAAAGCCATTTGAAAAAAGTTATTCTTATTTATAAACAAACATGTTTTTCTGTTGAAGAGTAATATTCGTAAGTCCATTTGTTTAAGTATACTTTCTTTTAAAATTCGTATATCTTTTACACAAGTTGTAAAAGAGAAAAATAATACATTTTCTCACTTTGGCCGAAATTGGACTTACGATGATCGCTTTCAAATAATTTTTTTCAGCATTTAGGTAATGTCTTTTTTAAAAAATTGGGGTTGACATTTTTTTCTAGAATTGCTTTGAATATGCGCTTCAAAATCAATCCTAAAATTCAAAATTCAGAAAAAGATTTTGCAAAATTCTGGGATATTTCTAGAATGCCTTAAATGCTACTCTTTATTCACATGTATAAGATATATTCATAAAAAGCACTAAACAAGAAAAAAAACATTAAACACTCTTTAAAAATATTTCAAAAATGTGAATATTGTTTTCACAAAAACAAAAACACAAAGACTTTTTAATTAGAATATTTTTAGCTGATGCCTTAATTGAATCTTGGTTGTATTGGAATCCGTTTTTATGTTGTACTTTTTATATAAGCATTTCGTTTTTGTAGAATTCATACCAAAAAGTCGTTGCAGGTAAGCTTTTTGTTTCATAAAAATATTGTTAAAATAATATTTCTGTTTTGCAAAGAGTAAAAGGTATATATAGTTTTCTGTATTCAACTTTACTTTCTCTACAGAAGTTCTGTTTAAGAAATTGTGTAAATATTGTAATAAATATTAATTTCTACTATTGGCGAAAAGCACTGGTTTCTCATAATTAAGAATACATTTTGCCTGTCCACCACATTCTTTTTAGAAACGTTTTTTTTCTGTTAGATATTTTTAAATACTTATCCTTTTTACAATGCAAAATGTAGACTCAATTTAAATTGAAGAGCTGTTGAAAAATTTAATAAATTCTAATAATTTTTTTATTTAATTCCTACATAGCAGGATACGTAAACACAAAACACCTCCCTCTCTGCATCTGTAACATGAGTGGTCTAAATTTATTTTTGATGAAAATAAAATTTTATCTTATATGAATTCGGTTAGTTTTAAATATAGTTCTTTGTAATTTAGGTATTTACAGAAAATTCTTATGTTCATTATTTATACATTTTATTTTAATGCATTATTCATCGAAATTGTTTAATGTAATAACTTAATGTGTTGATGTTCTTAAATTTTCACTTAGTTTAATGAAGTTTTTTTGATAACTAGTACCAAAAAAAAAACAAAAAAAAGGATTTCTGAAAATCCTCTAAATTATATGTAATACAATCCCAACATTTTCTCTTCCTTATCTCAGATAGAGAGTGTAATTTGTTATTACATGTAATCATTGCGATAAAAGTAAACTTCAAAGGTAAATAGGGAGATAAAGGCATTATATGAATCATGGCTAATTTGCACACGTTTTTTTTACTCATTTTAGTCCTTATAGGATATCAATTTTTGCCTCATTAAATCATTAAAATTTATCATGAGTCATTAGAAAACAATAAATAGTTCATGAATATTATATAATAAATATACAAGTACTTTATTTTGATATTTTACGTTACTTTTATTCTTTAAAATTGGGAAAAATTTGCTCAAAAAATAAGTTTATTATAAATTTTATTTTCTATGAAAATAAAATGGGAGAAAAAAAATATGCGTATATTGACTTTTCTTTCAAGTTTGTAAGAGACTTACTAGTTTGAAACAAGATTTTTAAAAATATAATTTATGTGTTGTTTTATTTAGAATTACGTGATAATCTTCTAGGAACACAGCTATTAGGCGTAGAAGCATGTCCGCAAACTCTTAAAAAAAGATGCTCTAAAATCCTATTTATAACTACCGAAGAATTGTAAATTTTTGTCACTTACTTTAATTTTTAACAGAAATAGAATATTTCTAATGCAGGACTACTATTAACAGTTTAAAATTTTCAAAAACTGTATTATAGCGTTTCTTTTTAAACTTTTTCTTCTGTCACAATCTTTCTATAATAATTTTTTCAAATTGCATGAAAAGGACATCGTCATATTAAATTATTACAGAAGTCTATGAACTAACAAGCAACGATTCATACAAAATAATATCATCCTGTTTTGGGAAAATTCATAAAGACTATATTTTAAAAGTAAAGTTTTTATGTGAAATCCAATCAGTGAAATCTTTATAACAGTATTTTGTTATTTTGCATTTTCAATTTATTGAGGATTATGAAAACCAGTGTATTTTTCTGTGTTTCAAATTCATTATCCGAGAATCAAAATAAAAGAAGGGAAGAGAAAAATTATTTGCTATCATAAAAGGTCTGACACAAAACCGATAAGACTGGACCTGTATCTTTGCAGCCTCGAGTAAGAAGCTAAGGAAAAAAGGAGAGTTATAAAGTTTTACTTTTTTGTAGTATTATAAATCTGTTAATTTATCACGATAATTAAAAGATAACATTTCCTGTTGTTTTGCTGAAAAATTTTAGAGTTATTATAAATCAATACTTAGTTGTGTCAGAAATCATCGCTACTTGCTTAAATTCAATTTAAAATATCAAATAAGTGCAAATGCAATTTTTTGTTTATATGTAAGAAAATGACGAAATAATTTTAATCTTCAGAGAAAAGCTTCAAGCTCTGACAGCTCTGAACTGAAGATCAGTTTAACAAAAGGTATTTTAAACAATAGTTTAACCTATTTTCTCAGTTGTTAACCTAAGGTTAAAAAAAATCGGGTGCAGTCATATTTGTTTTGTGTTTGTGACCTTGTATATCACTAAATGCATAATCAAAAATACATGCAGAAAAAATCAGTAGTTAAATTGTCATAGATCTCAGAGTTTTAGAACTTCTTTTGGTAGTTAGCAATAATAAATAAAAAGAGTCACAAAACATGAAAACGAAGAAAAAGAATAGTAAAAAAAGGAGAAAATTCAGCATATATAAAAACAATTACTCCCATTTTTTCGTCTTAGGAAAATAAAGATTGCGACCAAAATGAGAGAATGATTTGATAAACATATGATCTAAATTTGTGTATAACTTATAGTTAAATCTTTTTTATCTAATACTGAAAAATACTCGAACTATAGACATGCTAAAAAATAGAAGCATAACGAATGTTCTTTTTTCAAATGGCCTGTTAATTTTTTTTTCTTGAAATGCTAGTGTTTGTTTGATTCAAATGCAAATAATTTGTTTAATTAATTATTTAATTGAATAAAAAGAAGTGAGCTTAAAATGTTGTATTAGAAGCTTATATATTATTTCTGGTTCAGTAAATCCCACTAAAATGCTAAAAGTATTTAAAACAGCTTACAGAAAAATTATTTTACTACATCTTTTTTCCAGGCTATAATTTTTTCTAAATGTTATATTTGAAATCTAGTTATGGTTCATCTCATGAATGATATTTCATATTATCTTTAACAAAATTTTTAATCCCTGTTAAGGGGTGACCACTAAGTATCAAAATTTCTATATATATATTTGTAAAATATATAGCCGAAAGTCTCATTAAGAAATATGTATTACTTTAACACTATAAATGTACACCATTGAAAGTCGGCTTTTTTTTTGTATAAAATTGAGAATGTTTGTTTTAAAAACATATGAAGTAAAAAAAAAACCCAAACAAAGCATAAAAAGGACTTAGAATGTCTAAAACAACTTGATATTTTTATACTGTAGTTTTAAGCTATTATTAGAATTTAATTAAGCATGAATGATTCAAAACTTTATATAAATAGGCTTTCAATCCAATTAATGTTTTGAAATATTTATAGAGTATTTTCAACAATAATTATTATTTATTGATTATTTTCTTCTGTATACTTGTATTTTTAGAAGTTTTTAAAAGCCCTTGCACGCGTTAATAAATCTCATATAGTTGTAGAATGAAACCGAGAGAAAATATGATACTTTCAACTTATGCTAACCAACTGAAAAATAATACAAGGTTATTTCAAAAGGTCTTGCAGGAGAAACAATAAATACGAGGAAATTTTAGCTATATTTAAGCAATTTACATCTTTTGTTATCTACAGAATAGATTAAAACACCTGCCACTTTAACCCTAGGGCCGTTAAGAATGCACTGATGGTGTACATCACAAACTATCCCTCAACGTCATGGACGTGTTGCACTCGTCCATATGTATTTTGCTCTGTTTCAAACGTTACAAACGCGCATATAGCGTTCTAATGTAGCCGTTTCTCTTACTAATAGGTGGCAGCACTGGACTCATTAATAGAAATTCGAATACTTTATTTTACGAGAATTAGTACTTCATTTTTATATGTGAAAAAGCTTCAGTTTCAGACTTTCGAAAGTGAAAGGCGAGGGAGAAGTAATGTGCCGAAAGTGATTATTCTGATATTTTTGATGATAAAAATGATGATAGTGACAATTAACCAATTTTTACTATAAATTCAGAGTGAGGATGTGTCAGATAATTTGGAGGGTGCACGAACATGGATAAGATTGTCTTCTGTTCCTGAGAATATCTCAGCCACTCCACCATGATTTCCTTTCATAAGAACTGAACTCAAGTTTCTGCGATAAAAAGAAGAAAAAAATGCATCCTTTAATACGCTCTAAAAAGAAAAATGCGCCTTGGAGGCAGCGAAAAAATTCAACGCTGGGAAAAGATTCCCGAACAGGGAAAACTCAGCCGCGTAAGGGTTAGATATATAATTTGAAAACATCATACCTGTCACATAACAGCGATGTATAAGGTACAGAAGTATACAATTCAGTTGCACTGCACGTTGAAAATTTCTTCATAATCCAAATAAAATTGAATCTCATCATTATTTTTAAGTGAAAAAGCTTTAGTAAGATCCACAAAAGAACAGTAAAAGAATCCAAGAAAATATTTTCATGAGATGGGATAGTATAAAATAACTCTTGGGAAATGTATTAAATATTTCTAAAAATGTGCAAATGTTTCCAGTGAATTTTCTTCTGTTACTTTAGTGGTGCTTTTCCGTAACAAGATAAACAACAATAGCTGACTTTTATCCTGCTACTTTCAGAACATCAAGCATTCAAAATTAGAGTAATGACTCTAAATTAAGAACGTTTTATTGTTAAGAAAAATGCTTATATTCCTTTAAATAATAATATAATGATTAGAAAAAATTTAAAAAATTATATAAACAGAGCCAAGTGATTATGATAAATAACAAATGAGTGTGTAATGCCAGTCACACTATCGATCACATGTATATTTTAAATATTATCTCATTGTAATTTTTTCATTTAAACAGGAATTATACCTCTTCATGATGATGGCAAATTTGACAGATGAAGCATTGATTAACAAATGTGTGTATGACTTTATGAAATATATATATAACAGCAGGAAACTTTTGTAAAATTTCCTGATATGTGCAAGACTTTTTGAGTTACCCTTGTATTTCGAAAATAAAAACTCGAAAAGCAATTACTAATAAGTTTGTTAGAATACTTTGTTTTTCTCTTATATAGATAGAGCCAAAAATTACTAATTAAAATAACTTATTCTTCGAATAATCTACCTGAATCTCATGGTTTAAAATGTGATAAAGCGTCTCACTAGTAAAATCAAAATTCATATTCCTTGTGGATTGGATAAAACAGAACTTTTATATTTGAGATTCTAAATGATAAATTTTTAATAGAAAGAGCTTTACGTACTTTGCCCCAAAGGCAAGTATCTTGCTTAAGATATGTCACTGCTGATCATGAAATAGCATTAAATATCTGTATTTATCAGACCCCTTATTATTTATTTCCATAAATCTATTAAATGTATGTAATAAAAAAAGTTTTAATAATTTTCCTTATTGATTAAAAACTCATTCGATTTCTATAATACGACATTAACTACTTACCTTCATTTTAAATAATCTATTAATTGATGAAATATATAATTTTCTGATGTCTAACAGATCACTCATCGGTTCCCTGGAGGTTAATTATCATTTGCGTAGTGAAATAATCCCGAAAAAATATAGAAAAGTAAGGAACTGACTATGAAAGCAAAGACTAGCATTTAAGGCATTTTTGGTCTAGTGTACTTAAAGGAAAAGGGATTAGAATTGGGCGGATTGATTTCATTTGAACTCACATTGGCTGCAGTGACATTAGCGAGACATCTGCAGGAAGGTACGGCCCGTCTATTTAGACTAGCCCGATTGTTTGCCTGCAATGCGAATATAGGAAATGAACTGGCACTCTGGAATGGGTGTACAAGTTTCATTGCATTTCAATTCAAACTGAACACACAAAACAAGCAAGACAATGTTAATCAAGACACTGAGCAGAATCTTGGGAAAGAACGAAACAAACAAACAGAAACAAAAACACCACAATCATTTTCAGTTAAATGGTATTGTGAGAAGTTCAAAGATTCGTGCGCGATAAGCTGTTAATGTAAAGCCATAGGTAATACTTAGTGGATCCTAAGTCTCTACATATAGGCACATCACAAAAGGATCTATGTACACATGCAGTATAGGTAAAAGGACAGAAAGGTGAATGTTATGAGACGTATTTATTCATCAACTCGATCCAGTATTTCTAAAAGAAGAAAGTTATCAGATGAGTGTATGCTTTCGTTCTGTATTGTGAAAAAATAAAAATCTATCACAATTTTTACAACAAATTGCAATATTATTATAATTTTAATATTTTCTATTAGTTTTTGGTAAAGGTTTAAGTAATTCGATATTACGAATCTATTAATATTCAGAGATTTTGTTACCTTGCGTCATAGTTTGAAAATTCGGTTATTTTACCATCAAATAAAGTAATTTTTTGAGTATTTCTAATAATTTTATAACTAACGATTTTAATCCACTCTCGGAGAATATAACTTTGATAATAAAATTAGATATTTCAACTATGATTTATTTAATTTTTTGACTTATTGCTTGAAATGAAAGTTTATTTTCACAAAAACACATTACTGAAACTTAAGATATATTGTAAAATCAAAATAAAATTTCATTGCACAAAAATTTAATTTAGCTGATTTATTTACTCTTTATATTAGCATGTTTACAAAAATTCCTATTTTGAACTATAATTTTACATTATTGTGAGGGAAGTTTCCCAAGGTAATATAATACTTTGACTAAACAAATCAAGCAGAGAAAAAAACGTCACTTGAAAAAAATCACTGAAAACATAAAATTATGCTATATTTTAAAAATGAAATTAATATTATTTGTGTTAAATAAACAAACCGCTATGCTTGCATAGCTTTTTAATGTAAATTTCTGGAACATAGGTAAATTTTTTTGTTATTATTTTTCACTGTAAATATAATTTAATAATATTTTTAAAGAATTTTGTTAGGTATCTGATTTTTATTTAGTAGGTATTTCTACAAATCTAATCCATTTTCATGAAGAATCAGTTTCTTTAGTAGAAAGAAGGGGGAAAAAATGAGAAAAAAATGACATTTTGTCAATTGAGTATTAAAGGAAATCAGTGAATAATTAATGAGCTGAGTATTCAATGAATTCATATGTCTCTTATTGAAAATATTGCTGTTAAAGTCATTATAAGGTCGTTAAATTTTAAATGTGTAGTTTGAAAAGTGTAACTGAAAACATAATGAAAAGCTTCATAATAGCTTGAAGCACTAAAATTCAGAATCTTTAATACTTACCTTAAACAGTGTGCAGAAACCCTTAATAAAAAGAAAAATTGCCCCTTTAAAGGGTTAAGTTTCTTATTTATTCTAATGAAAAATATGTTTTTAATTAAAAGCATTATTTTTAATCAGCACTTCAAAATAAAAATAAAAATATATTGTGTAAAAAACAATGAAAAAAAATTAATGCTTATTTTCTGACTAAAATTTAAATTCCTAAAACTGTAAAAGTTTTTATTTATTTATTTATTTTGTTACAGTAAACCTGTGTATTCCTATACAAAACGCAATTAAAAAAAACTAGTTCGATTTGAGATTTTTAAAAAGTTGAAATGTATTTAATGAGCTTGATAAAACCAAGAGTGTGAAACATTAGCTTATTCTAACTATAAAGGAGTAGAAGCTATATTTCATATACATGCATACTTATGTATTAAAAAGAAGTAGTCGATTTACAGAATTTGACGTATATATATATATAATCCATCAAAATCATTATTTCTGACTCAAAATTCAACACTATTCATTTCATACTTTTAAAAGGTTATGTGTTACTTAACGCAACTAAATTAACACAATATCAGGTGATAAAATCAGGAATTAATTAATACAACAGAAGAAAATGGCCATGAAAATGACGTATAACATTTTCATTCAGAAAAATGTTTGCGCGATGCGTGTAATACAGAGGAGAGGGGGGGGGTATATAATTATTTCTTTATATTTTCATTTTTATTCATTTGTATATCATGCTTCGAAAAAAATCATGTCTAAAAAAAGTTTTTTTTTTTTTCAAATAGAGGCACATTTCACAGCTTTATATAAATGCAAAATCTGTACTTATATTCGAGAGACGATATCTACAGACAAAAATAATTACGATAACTTTGTAGTGCTTTAGTATGAATATGTCAATGATTAAAGACGCACAATAATATTTGTAATAGACGAATAATTGGTTTTATTTTTATGTATTACTTTAATTAAAATTTCTCCTTGCAGAAAGAAAGGAAAACAAATTCTTAATTATCTGTATATCACGCTTCAAAATGAAGATTGTCTACAAAATAGCTTTTTTTCAAATGGAGGCACATTTCACAGCTTTATATAAAAACAAAACCTGTACTGATAATCTAGAGAGACATCTACATGCAAAAATAATAACGATAACTTTGTAGTGTTTTGGTGTGAATGTGTCACTGATTATAGCTACATAATAATATTTGTAATAGAATTATAACTGATTACAATGTTATGTGTATTACTTCGATTATATAGAATTTCTCCGTGCGGAAAAACAGGAAAAAATTCAGTTAATTTCAGAATTAAATCAATAAGGGAATGAGGAAAGTTGCATAAGCTCGAATGTTTACTGAAACTTTCATGAAAAAAGAACCATGTACTTTTGTGAAATTTCACAAAGGAAGGACATCTTCATTATTTAGTTTTATCTGAAAGATAAATAAAGGGATAAATTATTTATCAGCAATTTTCAAAGGCCTCTTTAAAGTTTGAAAAACTAAATTCTGATATATATCTTTTCCGTTAAATATTAATTAGATATTTTATTTCGACTTTGAAATAATGTATGAATGTGTGTGTGTCAGAAATCTGAGAATTTAGGAGTCAATTTAGCTTATTAAAATAAAAACCTAAGCAGATAAAAAATGAAAAATGATCATCAAATTAAGCAAATAATAATAAAAATAAAAAAAAGCAAGCGTGGGTATTTTTTGTAAGGGAATCCGAAAAACTTTGCTTTAAGGAGGGGAGGGGATGAATTTATCATCCAATTAAAAAAAAGCAGGGTTTTTTTTTATTTTTTTTATTTTGACGAAAAAATAATTAACCGCGGATCTTGTTTTAATTGCCTTCAGCGCTTTTTTGTTGTCAGCTTACATTCGTTTCAACTGATATATAAATGTTTTTCTTCTTTTTTACTTCTCAGTTGCATAGCATTTCTTTACGCCGACTGTCTCGTATAATGAGCATTACGAGATGTATGAGTTCAAATCAGATCTTTTGGCTAATACTGAAGCAGTAAAAAATTCATATTTGGATTAAAATAAAAAAAAATGGGATTATATTCGAAAGTAATTAAGAAATCAATTAAATAAAGTTAAAAGTTTCTAAAATATATATATTTCACGGTTTTAGAAATGTATAATTTAGATTAAGGAATCCGCGCGCGCGCGACTACACTACAATTCTGAATTTTGCCAAAATTTGACAATTTTTTTTTTATGATTTTATCTTATAGACCATCTTATTAGCTTTATAAAAATACCACGTTTATCATTTTCCGTTACTAGAACGAAAACTACAAGTGTTTTAGTAAAAACAGATGCCATTACTTTAAGCAAGATATGTCATACTTTAAAGCACGTTTTATTCGAAATACGATTTTTTGAAAATAATCAAACGGGGCCAGCGATTGCCAAAAAAGTTTTCAAAATAATTAACTGAAATTTTTTCTTTACGCTCTGTATAATAGTAGAATTGTTTTAACCTTCAGATTTATCAATCACTGTTTTGTTACAAAATTTACTGTCCCTTATGTGAAAATAATCACTGTTTTTTTAAGCGATTTCATATCATAACGAAGTGCTCTAGTTTTTGTAAAATTAAAATATATCTTATCCTGAAGGTCATTTCAAAAATGAATAACATAGCAACACATCCGAATTGAAAATTTGTTCATAAACGTTTGGTACAGAATGGGCCGCGTTTATGCTATTTTTTGTCAATTTTTACCTATTTTTTCCCATTTTAGTAATAATAATTTGTTTTTCTCTTCTTAATTTTAGCATATTTTTCTTAAAATGTACTAAGTAAATCTAAAAACAACAACAAAAAATCCCCTTATCTCATTTTTTGAAAAAAAAGTTGTCGCAACCAGTCGGATACCTTAATTCATCCGAAATTAGCTGAATTTCATAATTATTTCTATATAAATTAATGAAAAAAATTGTTGTTTTCCTAATATGATTTTTAAGGTATACCTTGCTTGTTGTTTAATACAGTTAAATACGTTTAACGTGAAAACGCTTAAGACGAAATATCAGTCAACGAAAAATAATACAACGGTCCCGACAAACTGCTATGTATTTTCATGCATTTTATTCTCTTTACTCGAAATGAAAATCGCTTAACACGAAAAGATTTACTTTCTGGGAATGAACGAAAACAGAAAACTCCAGCCTTGTAGGCTATATTTAAGAGGAGTATGAAATGAAAAAGAGATGATTTCACATGTTTCGTAGAAAAGAGGATAGCTTGACTTTGAAATACCCTCGGAATAGCCTGTGACACGAGCCAATTTTGTTTATCTAAGCAACTGTCATCCTCCATCCCTATAAATGCCACACAAAAACATCCCATCTCTCATCAGTTAGCTTTGAAATTTGGTGATAAGTACATTGCAGTGAGAGTAAAAACCAGTGAGTTTGGTTCGCATTATTTTTTCTATTTCAGAAGAACTTTTTGTTCAAGCACAATGGCAAAGAGCTCAGAGGGAAAGCAAATTGCTATTTTGCTTAAAATGAAGATGGAGCTTCTTGATGCCGTTAATCAAAAACAAAAGACGAAAATGGATATCTGTTAAGATTTTAGTATTACTAACTCTATCAACAATAATTAAACAAAGAGAGTAAATTACGTACATGTTTGAATGGTTTTTATTAAACACTGTCGTGCATATACACATATCTATGAAAATAAAATGTAAAATAAGCTTAATTTTGTTAAACATATGTTTTTTTTTGCAACATCCTTTAACATGAAATTCTTTTAATACTAAAAGATATTTCATCCCCTCAGTTTCATGTTAAGCGATTTTCAATGTGTATGTGATTCTATGATTTATATAATAGTATAGCTTAGAAATCCCCCCCCCCCTTTTCAAACGAAATTTAAAACAAAAATAGGTTAGGTTGGTTGGTAAAAAGTACAGTTCCTTAACAAAGATTTTTGTAACTAATTATTCAATAATTCATTTAATTAGACTTATTAACTAACAACATATCATTAAGGTATTTCTTTGAGGCAATTTCGTTACTTATCTATATAATCCAAAATTGATATAAAAATTTGTTTTACTGTATATATAAGTTAGATTGATTTTATAGCACTACGTGTTGCTTATTTGTAATATTAGACATGACAGTTGGCTTAAAAGTTTCATTTTATTTACGAAGACATTTAAATTGCAAAATAATTATGATCCAAAATCTTGATCTTATATTATTCTTAGGATGTGTCCTTTGGATTTGTAACAGCTCATAAATGCGCGTAAATATTTAATACACTAAAAAAATAAATAGCGCATAAGTTCTTCATTTATATAATAATTACTATCCTTCAGTTAGTTTGGGGAAATTTGCAGCTATAACATTGTGCTCGCAATTCTTGCGAAACAATAAGCAGTCAGTCTAGACGGTGCATGTAACCTGGTTTTATAATCGGTGCAACATTTCATAGTATTAAACGATCAAAATTACTTAATCTAAAGGATAAAGAGCAAAATTTTTCGTTATTTGAGCACAATATTTCATTTGCTGAAATATTTTTTAAGTCTTTATAAACAAATCTACCGCATCAAAATATTGTTTGTTTTGAAATTTAAAAAAAATCATGTGTGTGTGTGTAAACTATTTATAATTACATTTTAGTTTAACTAAACAAATAGATAAATATTGAACAGGATTAGCAGTTGTTCTTCAAATTGCGAGCTTATATTTTTTGTTATTTGTACTACGCATCTCGTAAAGTTCCTTTTCATGAAACTCAGTTTCCATTTGATACTATGAGAAATCGATAAGTCTGTTCCCATAAACAGAAAATATAGAAAAAGTAAAAATATGCAGTTGTGCACAATTGTTATTTATTTTCGCTTGTGAAATCTTTTATTTTAGAAATTTATTTTACGTTAAACTGAAAAGGTTTCTTATTGAATTGTTTTGTGTATTAGGTTTTGTCTCTCAGGTTTAAAAAAAAATACATGTCCGGTAATGAATCAATTAATAATTTCCCATTAAACCTTTTCTATGTTAATTATGATATTGTCATTTAATAAAAACGACTTTTATTCAATATAAATACCATAAATGCATTTGATAAAATGACTTTTATTCAATGACATTAAAAATGGTAACTTTAGTTCTAAGTAGTGATCTTCAAGGCAATTTTACTTTTGGTTTTCATAACTTTTCGTTACTGATTTCTTCATTAAAAGGAAAAATAACTAATAAAAATATATAGGCGTTAACATAAATATGAATATTAATCTTTCAAAAATTATTCTTTAATTTTTACACGCTAAGTTACGAGAATCTTGATAATTGTACTTAATAACTACTATAGTTAGTTCTCACTTGAAGGTTCCTTAAAGATTGCGTGTTTGTACAGCATATCTTAGTTTGAGGTATCATTTTTTGTATTATATTTACAAACATGCATTGATATTTGATTTATCCCTATTTCCTCGATATTTGATTTGTTATTTTTCTAAGCCCCTCACTATTTTTATTTCGGCATTCTCCTCAATTTATCGTAATCCTATCATTTATTCCAAAGTCATTTAAACTTATTAACTTTCAGAACACGTCAGACATACGTTTGTTACATTATTTTCTCTAATTTGGGCTCATGATTTCGTTGTGTTTGAGTGCAAACAAAAGAATGGCAATCGAATTAAGACTTCACAGTACCCTTTTTCAAAATAATTTTTTGGGAGACAGTAATAGTAACAATAATTTATGTTTTATATTTAGATCATTGCCGGCTGGGTGGCGGGGTTGGTTTGTCACTGGCCTTCTGCACCCAAGGTTGCGGATTCGAACCCGGCCCAAGTCGGTGAATTTTCTTGATGAAGGAAATTGACAGCGACCATGTCGTAGGATTATATGGCACGTAAAAGATTCTTAGAGTGTCTGTTTGGCTTGGGTGATCTCGGCAAAATTAAATCCTAGTACAGATTTGCATCGTCAAGAACTCAGGTGCCTCTCTCTGGGGAGGAAACTAAGCGTCAAAATTACTTGCGGTAATTAGTATTGCCTATATGGTGCAGTGCTAAAAAGTGATACCAGCTCCTGGGGAATGTACTAGGTCTGTCAAAGTTAAATACCAATGTGCAGCTCCATTAGAAAAATTAATATTTAGATTATATTACTAAGCTTATTCTGTAAGTAAAAAGTCAGTTTGACTAGCCATTATTTTAAAATTTTGAAAAATTAGGAATTTTTGAAGTTTTTTCAAATTTTTACAAAATACTCAATATTTAAAATTTTCAACCATTTTAAATGTTTTATGTTTTTTGGCAATATTTAAACTAAAGTTAGCATGTATTTCAAAATCTGTTCCCTTGTTGATTTTTATAAATATTTGTCTAGTTAAACCTGGAAAAAACACAATTTTTTAAAAAAAATATTAACTTTAGCATTTAAAAAAAAACTAGAGGTCTCATACTTAAATCCACACTAACTTTTACAGAACATACATTTAGGAGTACATTCAAACAATTTCAAGACTCTATCTTGAACGGAAAAAAAAGCCTTAGGGATTAGAAAACACTTATACCTTCAAAATTAAAAGTCTGAAAAAAATGCATTTGAAGTTTGTAAAGGCATAAAACAAAAACTTATAATGCCCGTAAAGCTCTAATTTTTTAAAATGTTATTTCCCAATTTATTTTCTACATTAAAACACTACTTTAATTAAATATGGTTGGAAGCATTTTTTTTTAATTCAAAAAATATTTTTGCTTAACAATGATATCATTTGTAGCAACGACAGGTTATTCAGCTTAATCTTAACCTAATATTTTCACAAAAGTTTTGATACTTAAAGTATTTATGTAAACAATAATAATGCTACTAACTTAAGCTAAAAATCGGGAGGTTTGTACATAAAATTAAATTTTTTTTTCAGTTTTAAATTGGGACATAGTTTAGCAAGTTTGAGTATTCGTTGCACGACTTTGAAACACTATAATATAGTACTACAATATGTTTACTATAAAGAGTTTGGTACATGATCGAAACATTCAGTTTTATCTGCTGTAGTTGCATTTAGAATACTTGCATTTGGAAGTTTAATTCCAATATCAACTGAGGGCCCATTTAGATTTATCATTTTTAGTAGGATTCCCTCCGAAATATTGTTTCTCATAGCAACCTGAGAAAGTTTTGGCTATTTCATAACCTCAACTAGAAAAAAATTGACGATAAAGCTTCTAAGTTATATAAACTATTTTTTAAAACAAAAATTGGCCTTAAAGTGAATCGAAATTAAGTTACTATGCGAACTTAAAAAACTTAAAACATAATCAAGCAGAAATTATATTAATATTGAAAATTGAAATTAATAACCATTTCGCACTGAAATAGTTGATTCTGCACAAAAATATTTTTAATTACTTCAATTTTAGAGAGGAAAAATTATTTAAAATCAAACCGAAACTAAAACGTAAGCTCAGAAAACTTCAAATATCTGAAAAACTAATTTGTTATCAGGTCTGAAATTTGGTGGCAAAAGCTTCACAATGATATGGGTCACAAGAAAGTACCAAATATATATATATATATATATATATATATATGTGTGTAAGGATAATTAAATTAGATCTAAAATTAAATCCCTAGACCACTTTTAACTTTAATTTTCCGTTACATCTTTAAGTATTAAATTGATTACTCACTTCTTCCTCTTGAAGAACACATGGCCCTAAGCAAAACTTTTATCCCGACCATTAATTTTTATTACCTCGTATGTCACGCTTAACTTTCAAATATACCTCTTCAATAAGAAGTGTACTTGAGAACATCTGCCTAAGTGGTCCACAGACTCTTATAAAAAATGCGTGTCCGTTTCTCTCTTAGCAAGTAGACGCCGAAATATTTTCGTTGAATAAAGACCGTTTTTGCAAAAAGCCTTGGTGTTGACTCGGAAAACACGACATATATATATATATATATCGGTATATTTGAGATTTGTAGGGTACTGTATAGCCTTAAATGAGGAAATCGGCTACAAAAGAGCGACATTAGATGGGATAAAAGTCTGCTATTTCTCTTCACACATGCTTTGGGATATAAACACGTTGGAAAAAAGCTATTTCTCTGTTTTAATCTTGTTCAAATTTTTACACAAGCATTGATTTTCCCTTATAGGTCTCTTTAGATATAATGATTACTAAACTTAGTCAACTTAGGTACAAATTTTTATCAACTTAATTTTGTTCTTTTAATGCTAAATTATCAAACTTCAGGCTAATTATATAGAAAGTAGTAGAGGAAAAGTAACTTTATTATTTTTTTTAATCTGTAGCTTACGGACACAAAGGCATCGTTTGGAAAACTTCGATGCATAAAGATTTGGAATTATTAAAGAAATTGGATAATTTTAAAGTAGAAATCATGTGCATGCATTTTAAAATAATATCAACATTCACTTATTTTTATAGAAATCATTTCAACACACTTTCATTTTCTGATTTCTTGACAATCCATTATATGATAATTCTAACTTAGCAAACACCAAGAGTGACATTCATATGAAATTTCGAGGAGGATCTATAGATAAAAGGGTAGATATAAAAACATAGACACATTTTCACAAGCATGCCTAGGCCTAATAAAGACACATCTACATCAACATACGAAAAAAGCTGACAAAATTGACATTACTTTGGATATATTTTAGGTTTATACTAGACACACTGCAAAATACTTATTTGAAGTTAATAAAATTTGTTTATAAACATTACAACATGAAATCAACGAGCAATTTTTTAAAAAAAAATTAGGTTAACTTATATAACTTTTGAGATGCATAATTTACAAATTTAAATTATTCGAATACTGTTTTAAAGTTATTTTAAACGAATACTTACGACTATTTTATTGATGTCATCTAAACTTTTTAATATATAATTTATATGACAATAAGAAAAAAGCAACAATGCTATATAAAATAAAATCAACGGGAAAAGTCACAACTCACGGGTTTCATGAAATTAATAATGCTGCTTCCATCTAAACCACGTAGTCCACTATCACATGAAATATTAGGGAAATATATAGATTTGCTACCGTCTAAATCTTGTAGAGCTTTAGCGAATAGTTGGACAGCATCATACATTAACGCTGTTTCCGTCTATAAAAATAAAAGAAATACAACTTTTGTAATCTTCTCGTTGTGCACTTTATAAAATTTTAGCTTTTGTAATTTTCCTTCACTTTAATTTTAAAAAATAGATTTATTTTTTTATAACTTTATGTATTAGTCTAAAATCTTAGTATCTTAGCACAAGCAACACTATACAACGATATAAATCATTGTTAATCTATTTTATTAACGATGTCTTTATATTGTACTCTTTCAGCAGAAAATAAACCTTGACTTACCCGAATTGTTTTGATTGGAAAGTCCAGCTTTCGAATAGCTCCGCTCCATTTAGTATTAAGTTCTACAACTAAACCTTGAAGATCGGCATTATTTTCGTCAACTAATCGAAATCCAGTAATATTTGTCTTGCCGTACTTAAAGTCCTCCATATCTATTGTATGAAGATCCTGGAAAGAAAGATGTTAAAACAATGTCAATTACTTAGAATTTTGTCTTTCAATGATACTACTAGGAGTGTTCCGAAAGTATGTTTCGTCATTTTTTTCAACACGAAAACTTGACATAAATAAACACCATGACCTCATGAACTATACATCTGACACTATTATCCGACATAGTCGCCACCAGCATCGAGATATTTGTTGTAGCGTGCGGTCAGTTTTTAACAGGTCTATTCATGTACCTCCTAATAATCCTCTTGGGGAAAATCTTTCTTTAAACATTATCCAATTGAAACTTTCTCCCGAAGAAGAAGATGCGGTTCATGTTAATTATGCCGTGTATTTAAGCATTAACTTTTGGGTTCGACGAGAGAGATCTCTTGTAAACATTATTCGTGGCGGAGTGCTCTTAGCACCCGCCGCCAATCAGTTTAAAACTGCAGCAGGGCCGTGCGCGGTCAATGCGAAGGAGGGGTCCACTTTGCAGTAACCCACACCGGTTGTCTTTTCAAACTTAATATCCCCCCTTACTGGACATTGCGTCACAACACCACTACACACTCTCACACCCCTTGGCAGCCATTCTGAGCCATTATCCTCACTTCTCAGCATCCAATAGGAAGAAGTTCTCTCTTCCACCAGATTCCTGCCATCGAAATAAACCTGGAAACCAAGATCTTCACCTCAAAGCCCGCCTACCGGCCCACCGCCACTCGTCCAATAGGAAGAAGTTCTCTTTTCCACCAGATTCCTGCCATCGAAATAAACCTGGAAACAAGGATCTTCACCTCAAAGCCCCGCCTATACCGGCCCACCACCGCTCGTCCAATATCAATGCACCTACTCTTCAGCATGAAAATTAAACTTCATCATGTCATCAACTGAACTTTCTAGCCAGATACGGGTTTGAGGGTTCCCAGAAACCCATGAACCCGAAAAACCTTTCATAGATTCGTTCGACGAGAGAGAGAGGTTAGAAGCTAAAGGATAGCCGTGAGGATTAATATAAGGTAATACAAAGCTAGACGATAGTGTTCAGTAGATTATCTGTTTAATATTTAAGATTGAAAATTTGTCAATTAGATAATTAAATCGGATTAGTGTTGGCTTGAAGTAGATCAACTTAGACGTATCTTAGATTATTGGAATGTGCACGGTAATACATTCCTAAAGTAAGTGATTAAATTTATAACTAAATTTACTTATATCGTCTTCCTCACTCTTGCTCCCTATTGATTAAGTGGTGCATTTCTTAATTTGGGTTGTTCAAGTTGTTAGGTTGGTGAGACTTTTTGACTATGGCTAATCTATCTTTTAACTCTCGTACATTGATGGTTGGGACAGACCTACCATCACAAGTTTGAAGAAATAACTCAGGTAAAACTCGGTCCCTTACTATGCAAGGAATTGTCGCACAGCCCACAATGTAGTTTTCATTCGTGTTTGTCCAGTGAAGCCCACTTCGATCTTCATCCTCCACACTCTGCCTTCCTTCATTGAACATATAACACCAGTGACCAATCATTTGACAAGACATGGCCTTTTCATCACCTCTTCACCATACACGGTCAGTAGGTGTTTAACGGACACATTAGTCCATTCGTACTGGGTAACAGCACTTCTACTGGCAAACCACGTTGGCTTCACACGTCTGTCTGCCATCGTGATAGGTACCTGACTAACCTCGGCACTCCGCCTGCTTCTACTCCCTCTACTTCGTGATGCATCTTTCTCCTAAAGCTGCTGCTCTTTCCATCTTTAAACCAGCAACAAATGCGATTTTTAGGAGGGTTGTTTGTTTCACCTGGTGTACTTACTATCTCCTCTTTCAAAAAAGGTGACGAAACTTACTTTTGGAACGCTCCTCGTACATTACACACAAATTTTTTTAAATTACTACTTAAAATGTTTATAATCTTTTCTTAATGTACAATATTCCGAAATACTTAACTTTTAGATTCTATTCATATTAAAAAGAGAGAACTTCCCAAAATATTTTTTCTAGGGAAAGAAACTAAAGAAACAAAATTTTTAAAAGAATACACGGGGGAAAATTTTGAAACGTTAAGTTAGTAACTTACTTTTAAATTTTTTCGAAAATGTCTTGCAAAAAAATGTTCCGAGCGCATATTTTACTATAGTTTATACATAATTATGGTACAAACTATTGTCAAGTTCATTGCTTAATTTTTCCTCGTACACTCTTTTTTAATCTTTTTTGTAGAGCATAATGTAATATGAATCATCCATTTTTTGAAAGTAACCCACGCCTATTAATATTCAAATCGAGATATTTAAGTGCTTGCGTTTTAATAAATTTTAAAATAGTGGTTGCTGATAGCATGGTATTAAATATGTTTTGTGGTTTTAAGAGTGTGAAATTGTCTAAACAATTTTTTAAAAAAATGCAATTATAATGACTACAGAAAAGACTTAAGCCACTTACAAAATTAATGAAATAACATTTGCAATTCTTAAAATGACAAAAGTCCAAAGAAAACAATCTCTTGAAATTAAGAAAAAAGTATGCAATTGTATGTTACAAAATTTAACAAATGTATATAACTTTTTATTCACTAGATTAAAGAATTGTTGCATTCTAATAATATTTTATAGTTTGTAATTCTTTCTTCCCGTGTGCATTTAAGACAAGGTTTAAAATAATTATGATGACCAGGTGATACAGAGTTTAAAAAATTCATTAAATATTATTATATTTTATTATTGCAATACTTCTCTAGTTTTTATACATTGGTATATAAGAGAATTGGGTTGTTAATCCAGGGTTTGGAAAAGTACTTCTTCTTTCATTGATGCTTTATTAAACATTTTATATGGTTTTAGTATCTCTCTCTTTCTTTCTCTTACACACACACGCACTCATGCGCACACACACACACATGGTTTCAAAAATCGCATCCAACATATTTTTTCATCAGTTCACCTTAACTCCGTTAGTATTTTTTAACCATCTAAATCTCACGTATTCTAAAGGCGCATTTCATTTAGAATAAAATCATTTGTATTAGTTGAATTAGATGTTTTGCATGTTATGGAAGCGATTGTAGAAGTATTTTTTTTTCGTTTAAAATTTATGATGCTACCATTAGTTGTTTTAAGAGGCAAAAAAAAAAATGACAGATTATTGAGAGGTTGAATGTTGTACGCCTTTATAAGAAACCAGATTTTTGTTCTTTTATTGTGAAATCACAAGAATTGCATGAAACTTCTAACAGTTTAAAAAAGAGTAAACTCAAAAACTTATTTATTTTTCCGTTAAATGAGAACAGTATTTTTTTATAAAAGTGTCTTTTCCCCGAGGGAAATTTTTTGAAAACATTTTTAGTTAACTTTGTAATTTAAGAAACGACACAATTGTTTCAGCTTAGAGATTAATTTACTTGCCTTAGATTTTCCCTAGTGTTATAAATACTCGATTAGCACTGCTAAATTAACTCATAATTCTGAATCACCGTCATCACGTCAATAAGGAATTTCCGGTCTCTTTAGCCTTAACTTCCAACAGTCTCATTTTTACAAAGGTCAAATTTTGTGGCTTCGAATTTCGAAATGAAAAACTCTGGTGACTTTATTAATCAGTTTAAAGGACCCTTAATTGGCCTAGCGTGAAAGATAATGACATAAATGACCAGTTAACACGCTATTCACTTTTCTGTGATGATTCTCATTACTGTGGTATGAAACACTTTAAGAAACGAACGAAGCTTTCAGCGTTTACTACCTGCATTTATATCCAATCAGCCCTCAAGTTATCGTATTATATATTTTTAGGCAGAATTAATAAAGCATGAGCTCCCAAGCTGAGTCCAAGTTCCGCGCGTGTTATGGGGCAATAAAATAAAAACCTCTTGATAAAGTATCTTTTATTACTCGTAATTTTTGTATAAATCTATTTTATGAACGTTTTCTGTTTATCCTTAATTGGAATAAATAGTTGTAATAGTTATTTTTACAATCAAAGATTATTTAATATGATCAATTTAAAAATAACGTGAAATATTTATGAATAGAATAAATCTAGGGAAAATCAAGAAAAATTAAGATTGCCGAGATCTTGTACAATGAAGTTTTAATTACTCTTGTGGATCGAATTGTTAAAAAATTATTCAGTAACATGAATTTATGAAATCCAGATTTATTTTCTAATTCTCACTTATTCAGTAACCAGAATTCAATATATTTGAAATATTTAAAAAAATTATCCTAGTAAAAGTAGATAAACTTTTATGTGTCCCCCACGATGAATTCGTATTTAAATATTAAACTAAAATTATATTTCTTAATGTGAACATTCATTTTCATTTTTAAACTAATTTTCTTGAAATTTATTTTCTCCCGTTTGATATTCTGAATCAGTATCGTAATGAAAAATTGCAAGTACTCGCGTACAGAACAATGTATATATATAGATAAATATGTATATATATATATTTATATATATATATATATTTACTTTTCTTTCTTTTTCACAACCACATACATACAAATGTAAATATAATAATTCAAAAGATTTAGCAATACATAATTTAAATGCAAGAGCTGCAAAAAACTCGATATTATTAGTTGTATTATTTTAAACATATTTCGTTTTAATATTTGAATTTTTGTCTAACGTCTTCATCTAAAACTATTTCAAATGTCAATGGAGTGTATATTTACAAAGTGTTATAGTATATAACCATGAAAATCAATATATTTTTAAAATTTTAAACTCAAACTAACTTTTAAGACAATTTTAAAGCAATGTTTTGCATAGATTACTGAACTCTTGATATCTCTTTCATTTTTAGATTTAAGTATTATGGTAACTGCATAAAATGAAAAAAAAATTCCTCTTTAACTTTAAGCTTCCCCATTCCAAAACCGAATCTCACTCAACGCAAGACACAGAGCATTTTTCTCTTCCATTTTGCATAAATCTGAAATGGGAGCGAGGAAGATCTGAAGAGTTAAATAAATAAAAGTGAACAAAGGCTCTATTTTTTTAAAAAATAATCCAAAGACCTTAAAATGAATTTTGTGTCTTTGTCATAAGTTTCTTATATTTTTTAATAAAAAATAACATTTTCATTTAAATATATCACTTTTTAATAGTAATTTGAAGTTCAGTATATGGTTTTAAAAAAAGTAGTTTTAAGAAAATTAAATATAACTATGTGTTTTCCCATATCAAAACTTTCTTTAAAATACATTGATAGTAGAACTTCTCTTTTCTTTTACTTTTCCATAACTATACTCATCAGTATATTTACGTTATGTTAAAAAAATTCCAAAGTATGTTTCAGCAAGGTATGCATTTAAATGGATAAAAGCCACACTTTCTGTTTAGGTTTCATTTGTATTGCTTAGTAAGACTTGTTAAATATTTCAAACACTAGGCAGAACAAAAGTTGCAGTTCCACTCTCTATTTCTGATAACCTTTTTCTCTTTTTAGCAAAGAGTTTGAATGTGTCATAACTTCAAATGCAACTGCACTTTGTTTACCTCTGATTTGAAAACTGATAGTTTTTTACCAAAAGAAATCAGAGTATTGTCTGTTTAGTTTTTATTCAGTGTTTATATAAAAGTTCAGTGTTTCTGTAAGAATGCACTCTGCATGCATAAGCTAAAATGCTTCACAAGATAAACAGATGCTTCCCTGGTCATCACTGTACTGTGATCTCTCATAATCATGAATGGACGCCGATCATATTCCTTCCACCGATGCTCTCAGAAGACGAATTGCAGAAAATGGTTGACAGGAAATTGAAAGCCATCCCTCAAGACGCCAACCGCATTCTCATAAATTCTGTACCTAGATATGTATCTTTGGCATCACAGTCCTCGTTAGTTGTACAGCCTTCTGAACTGACGTTGTTCTCATTTTCTTTATTATAATAGCACTTCAAAATAAACAACTATTGTTCGTTACTGTTGCTCTCCCCCCCTCCTCTCATGATTCTTTCCTTTCTGATCATTCCTACTCGTTATCTTAAGAATTAAATTACTACTTGAGTGGGAAATTTATTTATTGAATTCGAGAATTCCGATTTGTAGGAAAAATGTACTTTCCTTGCTCAATCGTAAAGCTAAAATATTTTCAAAATTAATTACGGGCCATTCCTTTTTACTTATATAGATTTAAATTAAAATCTAACCCTAATAGAGTTTTTGTTTCTTTTTATGCGATGCTTATATCATGATAGGGGATAAATTCAGACACGCTTTTCACTGCTCTTTATTACATAAAAACACTTAATTGAATCTATCTTCTTTGATTTGCCTTATAAGTAACACCACAATAAATTAGTTTCTTTTCTTATGTATGGACATTTCTAATAAGATCTAATAATGTTGTACTATCAACGGATTTTGACACCTAACATTCTTCTTGTGTTTACCTTTTACTCTGAAGATTCCCCTATTCCACCCTGGGTTGATGGGTCTTTTGCTTAAGCATGCTACCTTGTTTTGTTTTCGATGTTTTTGTTCCTGTATCCTTACAATTTCCTTGCGTGTCAAGATGAAATATTTTTGTTCCTTATCACACATTGTATATGGTGTAAATAATGCATTATATGTTGCGCCTTCATTAATTTCTCATAGTTGTACAAAATGGAGATTGTTTATGTATATTCTTATTTATTTCCTTGTTAAATTATTTACTTTGTTATTATCATATATAAGAACATATTATCACTATTATGATTAAAGTTCCGATAAAAATTCAAGTTTCTTTTTCCCAGCTGCCCTATTAATAATTTTTTCCTTCGTTATTACCATTTCATTTTTGAAATTGGGCTGTGCCTATTTTGCCCTCATCTTTTTCTTTACTGACTTTGTTTATTATAGTTAGCCCTGATTTTTAAAAAATATAACTTATATTCCTCTTTGCTTTATCTGTTTTATGTTACAATAATTGTAACTAACATAATAGTGTATAGCATTTTTTTTTTACGTTTGTTAACTATTTTGTTATTTCTTCCATTTGATTTCATTGACCTAGTAAATTTTTCAATAACGTGTACGTGTTAATTTAATTTTTAAGAACTTTAAGCTGTCACTCTCACTATATTTTTTGCTATCTCTGTTTTCAGTGTGTAATGTGTTTTACTTTATGCATAGTTAACTTTTCTGTTACTGATACTTTTTGTTATATTTATTTGTTAAATAATAATTTGCTGTATTAAATCCTGTAAGTCATGTAAATATGTTGAGTTTTTAACAAGTTCTGGCTGGAGGACTGGCTCTCATTCTCTTCTTTGAAGTGCTGGATACCTATTCAGAGGACAGATCTTATAGTAACAAGTCCTTTTTAGAGAGATTGATTCTTTTAAGTCATTTGGGAGGAATTGACAAACCAGATCTGAAGATCTTAACCCTATGAAATACTTTTAGGATAAGTTTGAGTGGGCAATTGCACCCCTTCTTCATCCTCCCAAAAGTATCCAAGACCAAAAAACAGCTTTCTCTTAAGGTATCTGATTACCTTAAAATCGTGAAT